>RJWM01004725.1:0-98434 GCA_004363535.1 Dasyprocta punctata
ATAAAAGTCTGATCATACATAAAAGAAACAGAAAACTAAAGAGATCAGCAAACAACAACAACATATCCAATACTGTAAAATTGTAGGTTTAGTACTGTAGATGGTTGGAATTTTACAGTGGTTGCAACATTGTATATTGTTACCTTTAAGGGGGCTGTTCAGATTGACAGGTAAAGACATGTAGGATTGATCTGGTCTTATGATGATATTCACATTATTATAGTCAAAGAAATTCTTAGTTTCTTTGAACCTGGCAAGAAGTAGAAAAAGAGTGTTCATAGTACTCCATGTTTGGACATTTGGGTTATAAAACAGAAAAGCCAATTAGATCATAATTCCTAAAATTTTTTTTAATTCTGAAAGAAAAATATTTATAAAATTAACAATGCATCTATACCTGCTACTTCATAGTTCATATAAGAACTAAAGTATTAATACACCCATGACTGCTACTTCATAGTTCATATAAGAACTAAAGTATTGATACACCCATGACTGCTACTTCATAGTTCATGTAAGAACTAAAATATTGATATACCTATGCCTGCTACTTCATAGTTCACCTAAGAACTAAAATATTGACATTTATGAATATAGCTGATTTCCCTTATATGCTACCTGTATCAGCATCAATGTTATCTTTTAAATGTTCCATTACATAATGTTGACCCTCCTTTTTCAATATAATAGTGTAACTTTTATTTTAAAAAGTTTTTTATGTGTCATATGATCAATACATATAAGTACCTTCATTTTTTAAATTAGTCTAAGGCTATTTTCGTTTTACTGTTGTATAAACAGGGAATTGAAGGGTAAAATAGTTAAAACTTAATGCTATAGTGCTAATGTGGCTTTTAAATCACGTCAGCTGCAATCACTGCATTATAATTAACAATTTATTGAACCAGCAATAAAATGAACATCACATTACTTCTTAAAGCAGCAGAATAAAATGGCTAATAAATAGCATAAGCCAGACAAATTGCAGAGTAATAGAAATTTTCTTAAGATTTATGGTGTGCAGAAAGATGGATGTGCTATTAGTAGGAGCTCCAATACTTGACAAAATTCTTTCACAAAGACATTGTTACCATGCATGTCAGAGTTCACAAGTCTAAGTGGTTTATCCAAATTTCAGCTCTCTGCTATTACAGTGGAAAATACTCATTACAAGGTTTTGAAACTGCAAGCAGTGTGTACATTTGCCAACATTCAGACTGCTACTGCCAAAAAGATACTAAAATATTTTATAAACTGTCAAATAACAAGTCTGCTAGCTTAATCTGAATCTATTTTATATTATACAGACTGTAAAAACTATTACATTAATTCACTTCCTGCAAAACTTTTTAAGAGCACACAGAACAGCCCATGAAGAGATGGGGGAAAGTAAGTGCTTTTTATGTCTTGAAACTCTAACAATGCCATATTTCTGTGCAGGAAACATTATTGTTTTCTTAAAATGCAGTTACATGCATTTTGACTCATGCTGACAAAAGGAAGATATGATGGAAAGGCAGCATATTCTCAATGTTTCTTCTCATAACAGGTATTGTGATGCTTTGTTTCTGACCTTAAGCTCTAACGCTCATGATTTAGAGAAAGAATAATATAATTTAAACACATGACCATATGTAAAAACTTAGAAAGATTTGATTATGGATTAATTTTTCAGTTTCACTTTGGAATTATTAATAGTAGCAGTTTAATTTTCAGTTTCATTTTGGAATTATTAATAGTAGCAGTGTTAATAGCAATTACGGTGGTAGACAACAGGTTTCTATCAAAACTTGTAAAGAGAGTTGGCTCTGTAGATTTTGGCCATGAATTAATTCATTTAATATAGGGAATTGTTTTATCATGTACAAATTGAGATGTGTTCTTCAAGTATTTATCAAATATCTCTGTTTTAAATTCACACATTTAAAGAAAAAGCCATAGTAATATCTGTGTTACTTGCTAAAGACAATTCCTATGGATTAAATTACACAGCTCTTGCTAATGATGTGTTCTTGTTAAAAATTGAAAATGAGATAGAATTTGCTTAACATCTTATATTATAATGTATATAGAACTTTATGAGTTAAGGTTTGTCAGCAATATAGTGGAAAAAAGGTGATAAAATTGAATACAAAACATTTCCAATTGGGAAGGACATACTCAACTGCTTTGTTAGTTACTTTTCTCTCATTACTGAGACAAAATGCTCAATGCCCAAAATTAAGGAAGGTAAGGTTTATTTTGCTCACAGTTTTTTGAGATTTCAGTCCATCATCTGCTGGGTCCAAGAGAGGCTCATGGCAGAGGAGCAACAGTTCATTGCAGCAGAAGACAGAAAAAGTAACAAGAGCAAAAAGAGAGGAGTATGAGAGAAGACTTTTTCTGTCCCTTATATTATATGTAGGTCACATCCACTTGGGTGACCTATCATGAATCAGTCACAAATTCTAGAAGCCTGACTGCATGAATGCAAGAGGATTTGGAAGAACATCTAAATGCAAACCATAACATTCATCCCCTGGCCCCACAAAGACTCATGCACAACCCTTACGCAAAAGATGTTTAGACTATCTCCAAGAGTTGTCAAAGTCCTAACAGTTTCAGCATGACTGAAAAGTCCAAGTCCCAAGTCTCCTCTGAGATCTAAGGCAAACTCTTAGCTGCAAACCCCTGTACAAATGAAAAGTTAAACACTTCCCACATTCAATGGCACTAGATTCAATGACATTACCATTACAAAAAGTGCAAATGGGGATGCAAGTGATTGTGACCAAAACAAGACCAACATCCAGCAGGGCAAACATTAAGTCCTGTAGTTCCATGTAGAATATTCGAAGTGATCCGTGGCAAATTGTGAGCTCTAAAGGGCTTGTGTGATTCCACCCCTATGGTATTTCCAGTTGGTATAGCTCCCATGGCATCTCCTCTAGGCCCACTCTGCTAAATCCTTGCAGCTTTCCTTAGGTGATACGTATTCTTGGCTCTTTCAAAATTCTGGAGTCTCCACTGCACCTTTGGCTTTACCCTCACAGCCTCACACACTACCCTCTCAAAAGCAAACTGCTTGGCCTTCCAGGCCTCCTAAAATCTAGGTGGAAACCTTCTTAACCTCATAACTCTTCCATTTTGCATGCATCTAAAACCAGTGCCATGTGAATGATGCCAAGTTCTGCTGCCACCTGGAGTAGTGGCCAGGCTTTCTTCTCTCTTGGCTACAGGTATTGAGTTCCTGGATCACTGACCACTCTGAACCCAATTCTGAGAAACAAATTCTCTAAGCTTCTGCCATTCTAGAACCTGGTGCAGCAGCCATCGTTTTGGAACCCGGTGCAACTGCTGCCTTTTTGGAATCTAGTATGGCCACTGCTGTCATTCTGGAACATAATGTGGCTGCCACCATTCTGGACATGGTACCCTGCAGCTTTCTCATCAGAGAAAAGTCTTTCACTTTTGCAATTTTGAGGATGCAAAGTGTGGCCATTTGATGCTTACCATGATACTCTCTGGCCATCTTTTCCTATTTCTTCTCAGCAATCAAGACTCCTCAGTTTTATCTTTGCAGTCCACAGACTTACTAAAGCTTGCCTTCTGGCCAAACTCGAAACATTTTAAATCATTTTTCTTGGCTCTTTGCTCTTGATTCTCAACATAAATCTGGCTAAGAGCTCTCAACAGTAGCCATGCCACTGCCTCAACATTAGACTGCCTAGACATTTCTTCTGCCAGATTAATTAGACCTTAATCATAGTCTCTGGCAAAATCTCTGGACACAAGCAAAATGCAGACAAACATTTTGCCAAGTCATAAAACACATCATCTGTAGTCCAACAACCAATGCAGTCCTTTTTTCAACAGAAACCTCCTGAACCTGGTCTTTACCTGCAGGGTTTCTATCAGTCTTCTGGTCTTTTGCGTTCTGACCAGAATATCCCATCCAGAGCACCTAAGGTATTCCAGCTCTAGTATTTCATATGACATCTTTGAACCTTCCCAAACTCTTCCCACAAGCCTTTCCCAAACCTTCTTGAACCACATAATCAGCTATAGTCACAGCATTGACTCCACTTCTCTGGTATCAAATTCTATGTTGGTACTTTTCTCTCATTACTGAGACGAAATATCCAATGCTCCAAATTAAGGAAGGAAAGGTTTACTTTGCTCACAGTTTGTGGAGATTTTAATCCATAATCTTCTGGGTCCAAGACAGGGTCACAGCAGAGGGCAACAGTTCATGGTGGCAAAAGACTGTAAAAGTAACAAGAGCAAAAAGGGAGGAGCATTAAAAAAGACTCTTTCTGTCCTTTAAATTATATGTACGCCACAGCCACTTGGATGTAGCACTCACACCCATAATCCCAGCATTGGACAATGAATCAGTCACAATTTCTAGAAGCTAGTTTGTATGACTGCATGAGGATTTGGGGTGACACTTAACCACAAACCATAGTAACTGCTAAACAGATATTCCAAATAATCTCTCATGCATTTCACAGTTTTTTTTCGGTTAGATTTTTGGTATTAAAGCCTTGTAACTGTTTCCCAGTTCCTAGAAATATGGTACATATCATATATTCATGAAATAAAAATAAGTTCAAGAATCATGTAAGAATAGTCACACTGAATGTTTCTTTTGAGTATCAATTTTGTGTGGGCTGCTTACATTTTCACATTTGTTAGGAAGAGAGGCATTGTATATTTTTGTTGCAGATCATTTTTCCATTGGCCAGACTTGAAAAATATAGAGAGTGGCATCCTTTAGAGGAATAGGGGAGATTCCTCAAGAAACTCGAACTAGAAATTCCATTTACCCTGTTATATTCCCCTTATGGATATATTGCCCAAAACGTTAAAGATGTCATATTACAGTAATATGTGCATACCTATATCTATAGAAGCATGATTCATAGCAGCTAAGTTTTGGAAGCATCCTGTGTGTTCATCAACAAATGAATGGATAATGAAAATGTGGTATATTTACACACAATGACCACACTTTGAGAAAAAAATATAAACTTGAATCATTTGGAGGAAAATGGATGCACCTCGAGACCATAATGTTAAGTGAAATATATCAGACACACATGCTTAAATATCACATGGTTTCTCTTATATGAGAAACCCAAATTATAAATGAAGTGCTAAATAAAAGACGGATAATAGGAAGTAGAGAGAGAGATTTTTATCCAATGGAAATGGAATCAAGAGATGGAAAAAGGGGGAAGGGAGGGAAGGAAAAGTGGATGTGTAAAAGAATTACAATGTGTTGTGTACAAGTACCAACTACACAAGCAATGGTAGCATTGTGACAAACCTGTACAAATATTTTTAAAGTGAGGGCAGACGTGTTTAATGTCCAATAAGGAAGCTGTGGTTCCCTAAGCCTGTGGTTACTCTGGTATGCTGAAATGCACAGTGTGGATATCTGTCCCCTGTCTCTCTTCATGTTGCCCAGTGGAAATTGGGCATTGGAGAACAGATTGAGAAAATAGGCTTTGTTTTTGTCTAGCTGTAATTTTGACTAGTAACTGTCCCTTGTCTCTAAATCAAATATTTAGTTTGTTACTATCCACTAGCTTTCACAGACTAAATTAAGATTTTACAAGGTCAAATCTTAAGTAATGGCTGACAATTTTCAATTTTAAAGAGGAGACAAACATTTATATATGTGTATGTATGTGTGTGCATGCATATATTTATGTACGTATATATGTATTTTAAATTTTTGCCTTTAGTCTTTAAACAGCTTACAACTTTGTAGATAAAATAAAATAACTACATAAGTATAAATAAAACAAAGAGGGAA
Organism: Dasyprocta punctata; assembly: GCA_004363535.1. Classification (NCBI taxonomy): domain Eukaryota; kingdom Metazoa; phylum Chordata; class Mammalia; order Rodentia; family Dasyproctidae; genus Dasyprocta; species Dasyprocta punctata. Next base: position 5,804 of record RJWM01004725.1, read on the forward strand.
ACATGTTACAAGAGATGTACAAAATTGTTGAATAGTCAGGAAAAAAATCTTACACATAAGGTAATCAGGAAAGTTTCAAAGTAGGGTGAATATCACTTCCTTCTTCAAAGATGTGTAGGATTTAAAAACTACATATTAAGGAAGAAAGATAAAACTTCATTTGGAAAGGGACATGTATTTGAGTAATATGGCACAAGCAGAGACACGGAAACGTTGTAAATGCCTGTCTCTAATCTAGCTAGGAGTGGTAAGAGAGATTTCAATGAGAGATGTGGAGTGAGAAAGGCAGTATAAGTAAACTTTTGGAAGCAGAGTTGATGTGCTCAGTGGACTTTGGAATTGAAAATGACAGCATTAATCTATCCATGCCTACACATGCCTGCTACTTTTAAACACAAGAAAAATAAAACATGCACATACTAATACACCATGTAAACTAAAACTCTTTTTGCTCATTTACATATACTAACTTGCTATAACAAAAATAACTTTTAAAAGGCTGAGAATAGTCCAGGTGTGGTGGTGTACATGTATATTTCTACTCTTACCATGACTGTGGTAGTAGAATAATGAGTTCAAAGCCAGCTTGTGGTATATAGCCAGACCCTCTCACAAGCAAACAAGTGAACAAACAAGAATTGATAATTGAAGGTAACTGAGGCTATTCTATGGTAAACTGATGATATTTACATATAATTCCCATTTTCTTAATTTATGGTTATTTACTGTGTCTCCCCTCCTCCCCAGTTTTTCAATGTATCACAGTAAATGGATTCATTGCACCAAAATTCCAAATAATAGAGAATGTCACAGGATAAATCATTCATTTAAAACATTTTGAAAATAAAATGACTACCATGCCTTTTCCTAAAGACTCAGAGTGATTCTGAGCATTGCTTTTTTCAATCTTTGTGTACTCTAATTCCAAGCTTTATTACTCATTTTCCTTTATCATATATTTTTCTAGAGACTTTTCTCTGCTAAGGACTTTTGAACTGGTGACTAACATTTCTGATTACATTTCAAAGCCAGAATGGAAAAAGAAGCATAACAATTCAAAAGATCTACATTCCCATGTTCATTTAACATTATTCACAGTAGCTAAAATATTTACATGTCCATCAACAGACGAAGGGATACGGAAAATATAGTTCATATACACAATGCGCGCTGTTCAGGCTTGACACAGAAAACAAGCCTTGAAGACATTTTAGTAAGTGAAATGAGCCAGGCACAGAATAACAAACATTATATGATCACACGTATAGGTGAAGTGCATGAAACTTGACAAAATGAACAGAGTAAAATGGTAGTTACCAGGAGCTACTAGTTAAGGGTCAGTGGGATATTTGTCAAAGGACACACAATTTTATTTAGATGAAGGAGTAAGTTCAAGAGATCTACTGTTGGGTATATTATACTGACTACAGTTAATAATTCTATTGAATATTTGGAAATCACTATGAGATTCTATATTAAGTGTTCATACCACAAAAAGGCATGGTAGCTAATATAGCTTCATTTAGCTATTCAATACTATATAGTTATATCAAAATATCAAGTTGTATGTCATAAATATAGACATTTTCACCTTTCAGTGACAATTAAGGAAAAAGTCAAATATGAAGTGACCAATATCCTTTCACTTTTATGCTGAAATAATGAAATTATAATCAAGCCTAAAAACTAGGCTGAGATTTACAAAGATGTGAGCATAATGAGGAAAATTGATTTATCCCATCAAATAAAAGAAACAACTTTAACACATCTATTAGGGTATTAATTTTGCATCAAATATTCATTTGAAGTTACTGAACTTCTAATCTTATTCAGTCATGAAACTCCTTGTGTAAAGGAGACACATGATCTTGTAGAACTAAATTCAGTTGTCATTAATCAAGAAGTTATCCATTTAGATGGCTGGATGAAGAACTCCAAACGACTCCCCCACTGCACACACACATTCATGCACACGTGTGTGTCAGCACACTATGTACTATTAATGGATGGGTCAGAATGGGACAGACGTTCTTTTTTAGGTCCTTTCATTGGTGCATGAGAGCATGACTATGTAGCTTACTAAAACTCTGTTTTTCAAGCAAAGATGAGTTTTCCATAATGAAACATTTTCTGAAAACCCTATTTCCCTCCTCCCCAGTGACATCTTATTCTTTACATGAGAATGCCAAACCATCTCATTTTGCTAATGAACTCATTCATGAAGCAGCAAACTTCATTACTAAATTCAGGAAAGTTGTTGACCAATTAGGAATATTAGGTAACTTTATATAGTGCACAAAGACAGGCTCCGGGATAACCAATAAGTCCTATTAAGAATTATGTCAAGAATACTTTTCATCAACTAACATTTATATTAAATACTCTTAAAAAGCTTATACTGTTCTTTGTGTGTAGTAATAGTTTTCTCGTTTAGAAAATCATTGGTTTGAGATCTCTGTGTGTTGATAGGCCTTCCCCTTCAAATCTTCCCTTAATTTATTCTTCTTATATTCTTCATAACTACTCTGTAGCATCTTTTTCAACATTTAAAAAGGTGAACATTTAGGAAAATATCTGTGCAGGCATAGATATACTTAGGGTATAGATAGCCGACCACTTAACCTAATTTTTCTTTTCCTGAAGACTTCGCATTTTAAAAAGGAAAACCTAATTCATGGATACATTCTGAAACTCCAAATATATAATTTCATTTATTAGAAAATCAAAGTCGGACGTAGTGGCGCACAGCTTTAATCCCAGCACTCGGGAGGCTGAGGTAGGTGGAGCATTGTGAGTTCAAGGCCAGTTTGGTCTACAACTGAGTGCAAGGCCAGCCTGAGCTACATACTGCAACCCTGCCTCAGAAAGCTAGGGCCGGTAATTTGGCTCAGTGGCTTAAGCACCTGTCTGGCAGGCACAAAGTTGTGAGTTCCATTCTCGGTGCCGGGGAAAAAAAAAACAAAAACAAAAACAAAAAAACAAGTGGACCTAGCCTTCTCTTTATTTTCCTGTCCTGGCTTTATTATATATTCCCTCAGTAAGGCTACTTGATTTCCTTGTACTGTATTGTACTCACCTATATGCCAATTATCAAGTCAATTCACAATGTAGATACTCTCATTCAAAATAGCCCCAGAATTCATACTCAGTCTCCAATACAAGAAGGCTTATTTTTCTCTTCTCTTCTGTGTTAGCTTGTTCCATATTATGATGTCAATTGCAGACCTTTGTTGTTCTTATAGTGACTTAAATTAACAAATAACTTGCATCCAGTTAGGGTATTCTGGTGAAATTACTTATGCTCAACTACCAATGCTCAGCTCATGGGTTAGTATCCATGATATGTTCATGGGTTTTTTTTTTTTCCTGACATACCCTTTTGAAAGAAAAAAGTCCACTATCATGAAAGTATTCCTTGTTTTGCTCTGAGTTCTGACCCTGGATTTTTGTGACATGTTTTAAAATTTGGTGTATTATAGAGGGAATAAAGAAAAATGCTGTAAATCAGCTTGCTTTACATTCTCAAATTCTGCCTCACAATATATTAGGAAATCTCACTGAATCATGTTGGACAGTTTGAGACCAAGCAGCTCTCTGGTAAGTTAAGATTCTGAAGTTGTGTCCATCATTCCCACCGGTCAGATTTAGATCCTTATCTATCTAGTCATGCAAGACACTTAATGCTGGAATGAAGAGACATTACATGATCTATGTCAATAACTCACATGTCTATGTCCATGCAGGCATCACCAATCAATCACAGGATACTAAACCATTCAGTTTAAATAAGATGTTAAAATCTTTTTCTATATTTCTCCAGACAGCCACTGCAAATCAAGTAGTCTTGACAACCAAGATGAAACCTATTTGCACCCTTGATCTAGTAGTATGCTTCACCTTTCTAATGACCTGCCCTGCTGTTAATAAATTCTCATGTTTGGCCAGTGGCTTTGAATCACTCTTTCTACCCTATTCTGAGAATGGAAGTATTTTTCAAAAAGTTGCATAGCTACCCCTTTATGAGCTTAAAAGTGTCTCTGGGCTCTCCAGCATTTCATTTTTAATTATCCAACTTACCCAACTCATTTCCTAACACACTGGATTTCACCAAGATTGTTTTTTTTTTCCTGCCAATCTAGCACAAGGATAAATCATCTAGACAGTCTTCAAAATTTTTTTAACTTTTTCTCAAAATTTCCTCTTCTATTTCTTTTTTATGTTATTACTCTTCCAAATACAGGTAAGCCTTACACAGACTCTGAAGAAAAACATTTACTAGAAGTTAATGTTATGAAGAGAGAAATAAGATAAACCCCAGGATAGGACCAAGTTTTAAAAAGGAGATTAAATATATTGGAGGCAAACATGTTTATGCTTGCACATATGAGTATTTATATTATAAAAATAGGTACTCTGTAATCTCTTCAATTAAAATTACAATTTGATTCATGAATGGTTTTTAAATAGATGCATATCAATTGCATGTCAATTAATTGCATACATGTGTGAAACATGTATCCCTCATTTCTGTATGTCTCTGTACCTGAAATAAGTATGAGGCTACCATTTCAAAATGAATTAATGAGTATTCAATAGTTACAGATAAGAGTTTTAATTTTATATCTATGCTAACAAGTCTCACAGTTCTTATTAAAATATTTTTTCTTTGCATATTTAGTATTGCGATATAGGTTGATCTGTCTCCTAAGATCCTCACTATATATCTCATGTGCTTGTATTGACTAATTCATCTTTCTTTAATAGCTCCTTTCACAAGTTGAATCCAGGTAGCATAATTTTTCACTGAATGTATTCCAAGATCCAGTAGATAATGTCTTTCCTTTATTGCATTAAATAATAAATATGATTCATAAGTGATTCTGTTGAAACTTCTACACATGTCTTCTAGGGAAATTTCAAATCTAATATTCATTCAGAAAGTGGCTAGCCCTACTGGCCCACATACTTTAATTTTTGTCTTAAATTAAATAAATCATTAGCTATGCTTTCTGGCTTGCAATCCTCTGACACATATTCACTTACAAAGATAGAGGCCTTTTAGATTTGCTTTTCTTTTTCTGTGTTCAGCTGTGTATCATCAAATAGTGTGAAGTCTAGATAAAAATTTTCAAGAGTTATCATGGTCCTGTATGAATGCTGAGAATTCTGTGTAAGAAAAAGCTGTGACTCCTTCAAGTTATCAAGTGAGTTTGGGATTCCTCAGACTTCTTTTAGTTTGACAGGAACTTCAGTACACCTGGAAGCCAGATGTGCTAAGACACTCCGAAAGACCAAGAAAGACAGAATGTACCATATAGTCTTCAAAAAGCAGAAATGTATAATCTTGTACTGAATTCAGAAGTTCACAATTGTCAGAGAGAAATCTATGACAGGTCAAAATGATACATCTCTCTTTTAATTTTTATATTTTATTCACTCCTATATGACACATTTGTTTAAGATTCTTTCTGTAATGTTCTTGTACTTAAAGCAAAAACCAAATGGAATTAGACAAACAGGTCCAGTAAAAAGATTACAACATGTATCTGTTTTTAAAACTGCAAACATAATTATTTACTCACTAGAATTCTAATACATTGTCAACATGACATAGTTCAAAGAACAGTGACAAACCAATCAGAATGGTTTTGTTAAGAAGACTGCTTGATTTGAGTGAAGCTGGGCAATACTTGACTTTGAATGCCTCTCTTTTTATTCCTAAACTGCTTCTTACTATGAGCATAATTTTCATCCATAATATCACAATTAAATGCAGCAATGTGATTAATGCCCAGATGAATCTCAGACCCATTACAAATGTTAATTTCTACCTTTTTTTTTCTTTTACGTGTATCTTATCTTGTAAAATTACTTCACTTCTCTGCACCAATTTAACAAATCTTAAAACCAAGAACTTAGTTTGGCTAAAATCTTATGATACTACAATGTACAACACACGTTGGGTGTGATCAGTTAGGCATAAGTTGCAAGCCTAGATTTTGGTATCAAGCAGATAAAATCAATGTGTGCAGCTGTGCAATGAACAACAGTGAAAATGATAAACTAAAGAATACATAGATATGCCTAAAGCACTACACATTTTGAAACCTGAGAAACTGTGCCTGCCAAACAAAATATTCTCTAGGGTCATGTTTGAATTCTTGGCTCTAACATTTACAATTTCAAATCTAGAGCCTTTAAATATTGATCTCCATTGCCCCACCAGCACCCCAGATTGTTGACAGGGCTGTCAGAAGATGGATCAATTGTACTTTTAAGTCAAACTAATCAGTTACGGCCTGTGCAAGAATTTTTCATAGACATTAGCATCTCTTGAAAAATACAATTTTGGAGCTACCCACATCAGAACAGAGGAAAATGGAATGTTGAGAAAACCAGATCAGAACAGAACCAAGCAGACTGTTTTGTTTCTAGCTATGTTGTGGTTTGGTTGTAAAGAAATGACCTCACAGGATTCTATTAAGATTTATGCCTTTGTGGCAAATGTGTGTGTGTATGTATTTCCCTGCCATGAATATCTCTGAAAAGCTGCAAAATGAAAATGCAAAATAACAACTATATTTAGATACACTCCCACACACACGCTAAAGCTTAATATTTCACTGAACACCACATGGAAAGACTGAATTAATATCCATAACTCTTCCATATCACTCATGCTTCAAAGTTCTGTCATTATAGATTTCTTTGGCCTATACAGTTGCAAAATTAGCTACCAACGGTAATTTTTCTTTAATGTAACATTCAATTGTACTTCATAAGTAAAATTTCATTAGATTTATTCTCTTTTGGCTCTGTATATTTACAAAACTTTCATTGATGTTGCAGTAAATGACAAATTTCTACCCAATAAAAGTTAAACACGAGTAGATTTGGGGCAGTTATTTATAATCCAATGGTATGTATCAAGATAATCATAAGATTTAAATCATTTATGAGAGAGTTTATCCTCAGTGCTTCAACCAAATAGTATGTGATATGATACCATGAAGTCATTTAAATTATTTGACCTTTAATTGCCTTCTGCATGAAAAAGTGTTGAAGATGAATACTGAAATATATTATTGTTTGTACTGTTTTTACTCTTAATAGAACATATTGGTAAGGTGGATTGTTGAATTAAGCCTAAATCTTACTAGAGATTGTATTCGTATAACATCGAGGAAGGTTAAGGCATTAGGAAACTCTGAAATTTGATACTGGATTAGTTTCATATGCAAATATTGAAATACAGAAATAGAATATTTCTAACACAAACAAAGAGGCAGAAATATTAAAATATAGCTTAAATTAGCCAAACTGTCAAAAAGTATCAACGGATCATGTTATTAAATAATTATTAGCCCTCTTTTGCTTTAAATATCAATCAAAAATATAGCCTTGACTATCAAAATTAGTCAAAATGTGGGACTGTTTAGAACAATCAATAATAATATGATTGCATCATAATAAAAAAATCAATAAAATTTAAAGTCTTATAAATTAAGCCACAATTTTTGTTTGTTTGTTTTTGGCACTGGGAATCAAACTCACAACCTCATGCCTGTTAGACAGGTGCTTAAGCCACTGAGCCAAACTCCCAGCCCTAGTATTTTGAGGCAGGGTCGCATTAGGTAGCTCAGGCTGGCCTTGCGCTTGCGTTGTAGCCCAAGCCGGCCTCAAACTCACAATGCTTCACCTACCTCAGCCTCCTGAGTGCTGGGATTAAAGGCATGCGCCACCACACCTGGCTAAACCACAATTCTTAAAATATGTTTATTCACTCTCTCTATATATTCTTTAACTAATTCATAACAATGAAAGCAACAAATAACTTTTTCCAACACTAGCCTGGGTTCAAATATCTAACAGGAGATGAAATAGACACTGAATGATAGCAATACTAAAATGTATTCTAAAACCACTAAAAGAGGTATATGTGAAATTTTTTAATTAAGACATTTTTAAAAGAATATAGCTCTTTTCATCAACAATGTTTTCTTGTTGAATAATATCTTATTTTTGATATGGAAATAAAGTTCTAGTGTGCATTCACTGATTCATTTAGTAAGTCTTTATTGAACACTGCTGTCCTTCATGACACCGGGCAGGATAGTATCTATGTGCTCTCCTAAGTGACTGCCTGTGAGAGGATTTGTAATGTTTTACAGACACAGTGTCATGACAGTGCCCAAACAGAAGTTCATTCTTCTCAAAGAATAGTTTTCAAATGATCCTCCCTATGTCATAGCTAAAAGAAGAATTCAGACAAATAGAAAAAAGGTTCAAGTAGCAAATAGAGCAGTGATTCATCCCAGGAGAAAACCAGAGAGTCAAACAGCTCTCCTCAGTATTGTTTTCATAGCAATAGAAGATGTAAAACTTCTTCAAAGAATATTAAAAGAAAGCCAGTATAGCATAGAAATCTAACCATTCAAAACCTAGTAATGAATTCTTTGAGCAAGTGAATGAGAAAAGCCTAAGATTAGTTCTACAATTACTCATAGGTCTGTAAAGCAAATAGCATGCATTGCAGCCTAGATGCTATAGAATGGCATGAAACAAAGATAATTTGAATTACACCTTGGTGAATTATCACTAGATCTTTAGTAATAAGGATGTGGAAAATTACATCAGGATGAAAATGAATGTATGTGTCTCATTAAAGAATTTAGAGTCTATTTCAGTATATCATTTGCAAATCTCATGAAGTTTCATGTAGTAAATACTATTATGCCCCTATAAACTCATCTGGAGGAGCATTTTGATTATTACAGTCAAGAGTCTGACACCATGAATGGCTAAGACAGGCAACGTTTCCTACTAAAATTCATCAGTTGGAAAGGGACATGAAGTTAGAATGGCATTTCATCGTATTTGGGTAGATGCTACAAAAAGGGTTAAATCTTCTTCTGCCAATAGATCATGCACATAAAACAGAGATATTATCATTTTGTGATCAGCCTGGGCAAACCTAATGACCACGACTAACTATGACTCCCATTAAGAATCTTTCACTCAACTTACTTAACCAACCGAGTGAAAGCAGTTAGAGAAAAACAGAAGACAGCAGGTGAGCATGTAAAGTTTTAAAATACATGATTCCTGATTACTAGTGCACATGCTCTAATGAAGAACATGCAGTGTCACCAATTGTATTGTCTTTCTGTCCTATTGAGATCTAGCAAGGATAAAAAGAGATGGAATTCTTTTTCCCTGACTTACTGCTCCAAAGAGACATATTTCTTCACAGACAGGCATCAATTTAAATCTCCTACAATATGAGATTATGAAGAATAATACGTTATGAGTTCTTCCCTGTATTCTAGCAATTTTGATAATCAAATGAAGCTGTTACTAATCTATTTTATTATTATAAATTCCTTGCAAACTTGATCACACACAGAGCAGTGGTATGCATGTTCATATGACTATGCAAATATCTTGAGTACATAAGAAAACAGGAAAGATTGGAGTCAGGAGCAAACTGGCCATTTTCAGCCATATTCACAGAGAACTTGCATTACTCAGCTTCAGACAATTATTATCATGTAAGAATATGTGGAAAGTATTTCCAGACCTTTCAGTATTTGGTATAATCTATAATATCATATGGATTTTATGATTTATTAATATTATGAAGATGTTTTAAATAATCATTGTCCATGAATATTGTACAATAAAATTATAAATTACACATTAATAAGTTAGCTTATTTTGGAGCATCAACAAAAATGACTATTACTATGAGATCAGTCAGTGTAAGGTGACATGTTTAAATGATCTTCATTGGCTTAAAGGAATTTTGTTTTAATAATTCTTATATACATATCCAAGTAATATCATAAAAATACTTAAGATTTGACTACAAAGTATATGAATTTAATGAGTTAGTTGATATGACTTATAAGCTAAGTAATATCATATTTTTTATCACTGAATGCTGGATGTTAGTCTATGGAAACTATGAAACATGTTCATAAACTCCACCTCAGATACATCAAACACAGTATATCTGAAACTTCTGTTGTGTTTTGCTCTGTTTTTGATGCTACTGGGTAGTACACCCTGTGTCTTCTCACTGAGCTACATCTCCAGATCTTTTATTGATTTAATTTTTTATTTTGAGAGGTGGTCTTGTTAAACTGCTAAATTATCCAGCCTGGGCTTGAATTTGCAATCCTCCTGCTTCTACCTCCCAGAATGCTGGGATTACAGGAATGTGCTACCCTAACCACTTCTCATGTTTTTTATAAAGAGCCAGATGGGCCAAAAGAATTGAAATTTACAATTATAGGTACTAGAGAATTATTAGATGTATTCTCTGGCCTCTTTGATTCTATGCTACTCTGCAATACATATCAAAGTGAATATATCTCAAAACATTATGACATATATGAGTTATAATCACATTTAGCATGGTTGAAGGCTTAAGAATTCAGTGAAGGCTGGTAAAATCAAGAATGCCTACTTGGATTAGATGAAAGTTAGGTAGATGTTTATATATGAATGTTCAAATGTGAATGTATGTGATGCAGTGAAAAAGCTTTTGGATTGGAGAAATTATATGAGTAAAAGTTTCTGAGACTAAACAGATATTGTTATGTTAAAAACATAGTAAGGATATCAGTGAAAGGATACCCCCTTTGATAGATTAGAGGCCTTGGAATTCATACCACTGCCTAGGTAGGAAGTGGGAAGTAGTATCTGAGGACAACGAAATTGGATAGACTATAAGGGCAGGTTTCTGTGCATGAAACTTAAGTAATAAGCATAGGGTCATGAACATGGAGATTATAGGAACAGAAAAATAACACATTTACTCAATTTTTAGGTGAAAAAAGGGTAGTAAGTAGAGGTGACAGAATGTACTCTATATTTAGTAAAATGAATCCTATACGTTTCAGTCACTGGAGTGTACATACGGATAATTTTTCTCTATGACATGTTTTCATACCAATTTATTTGGGTTATTCTTTGAAAATTTCTACAGTAACATTTAAAAATGGGCCTAGGCTGCGGTAAAGAGGCAATCTTTGCACCAATTAGCATGGTAATGAAGATACCAGAGGGGCTGTATGTGCTGTCCTCTGCCTGTGGGAATGCTGCTGGCATGGTGGCGAGAGAGCCTGGAGAGAAACAGACTTCTACCACCACCCTCTCAGGTCTCTGTGCAGGATTCTCTTGCCACTTACTCTCAATTTCCAGAAGTGGCCTCTGTACCTAACTGTTGTCAGAAAGGAGATTTAAAGAAGTCAGAAAAGCAATTGTTTCCTACTACTGAGGACATTATCCAAAACAGGAAAAGTGTTCACTTCTCAGCAATTCCCCACTTTCGGTTTGTGTTTTGTCAAGAACTGGAAAATTCATACCTCTGGAAGGTAGAATAATTTCTTGGAAGAAAAAAAATGGTAAGACTTTAACTACCTCTTCTATTTTTCTTAGATTTGCATTCCCGCTGGAATTCTACGTAGTTTCGCCCTTCTCCTGGTATAGGAAAAGTCTCATACACTAAAGGGCACACTGAACTTTTCTGAACTCACAGGTTGTCTATGAATAAGGAACTCCACCCTTGGTTATGTTTACACATATTTTTCCTTAGAATCTCTGGAAGGTAAAGGAAGTAAAAGTTTAAGTCTCAGATTCCTGCTGATTTATGTGCACAGAGAACTGATAGGAAGATCTTGACATTTTCGATACCCATTTATCTGCCCCTTTTTTTATTTCCAATGAACTTACTACATGATGCTGTATTCCAGAATAAAACTTTAAAAATCATATGTATTTTTATTTCTATGTAATGAAATCATTAGCTGAAATTATGGATGAATTATCAACTGAAAATGTAGGAGATGGGTTTATTTTTTTACCTGCCTTCTCTATCTTCTTATTCAAAAGTAAATATTATTGTCAATGTGTGATCATCTAACCATCAACAATCATGAAGTGTTCACTACTGTTTTTCTCAGAAACCTTTTCACTAAACAAATATTTATTAAAGACATATCATATACAAGCCACTGTTTTTAGACATTTGTGGCGAATCACTAAACAGAAGAGACAAAGATGCCTCTCACCCTTGAAGAATCTGTTTTATCAAAGAGAGAAAGGCAACACATAATAAATAAGTCTCAGAAACTTCATAGGATATAGACATTTCTTCCCAGAATGTTTATTATGAAAATTTTCCATCAGAAGAACTGTTATATTTTCATAGTATACTCATGTACCTAACATTTACATAGTATATAGATTCTTTCTGTAAAATTTAGTGGTATTTGTTTTATCCCATGTTTATACAACTATTTATCCTTCTGGAGATAGGCTTTTGAAAAGCACATTTTAGTGCTTTACTCAAACGTTTTTTTTTTTCTCTCTTTTGATTTTTTAATTAAATATTTTCTGACCCAATCTTAGATGTTCTTTTTGAAAGAAAGGAGATAGGAGTGCTGGTAATTCGCACTGAAGCTAAAATAAATACACGATAACTGCAAAAAAGCAGCCCAAAAGGACTAATGAGAAAATCTGAAGAGGATAGCAGTTCTCTTCCTACACTGATGGTAGTAGTCATGTCTCCAAAAGTGGTTAGGCTGACTGAGCATTCCTGAAGGTGACATCAGTGAGGAAGTCAGGAAGGGCACCAGGAAGTCAGCAACACATTCTGAAATCCCGTCCCAAAGATAAGGACAAAAATTAAGCATGTATCTGGAGTCTAGAAAAGAGAATATTTTTGAAATTCATGCTACAGGTATGCATTTTAAATTTATATTCTTTTTTGAAGTACTGCAGAGTGAATCCAAGACCTTCACACAGAACTCCATCCCCAGCCATTTTCATTTATTATTTAATTTTTTGACAGGATCTCTTCAAGTCATTAAATTGCCAGGGCAGGGCTTGAATTTGCAATCCTCATGCCTGGGTCTTCTGGAGTACTGGGATTACACGTATATACCACCACCCTAAAATAAATATTCTGAAGTGGTGAGCCAGAGCAATGATCATAAAAGAGGTAGATATGAGCAAGAAAGTCACATACGTCAAATGAGAAGGGGAAAGGTGGGGGAGAAGGAAGGAAAAAGGAAGAAAAAAGAGAATAGAAGGAAAAAATGAGGAAAAAAATGTTTTATAAATAAGGTGGGGAAAAGGGTCTAAGGGAGGGAATGGGGAAAAAAGAAGAATCAAGATATAGGTGCAAATTCCTTACGATAAATATGATAATTGTGTATGCCAAAAGTGTATCAGTAAAATTAATTTTTAAAAGAGAAAATCAAACAGATCTCACCACTTAAACAATTCTGGACAATTTTTGAACTTTAATTTATCAAAACTTAGAATTAAATACTTGCAACAGGGCAGTGTTGGTAAAATTATATAATATAAAATATATGAAATGGAGATGTGCAATTAATATTAGCTGTTTCAATATGTTACAATGGCTAAATTCCTTTAGAAAATCAGTGGATGGGGAAAATGACTTAATGATGTTTCAGGAGTCCTGAAGAAAAAGTACCTTGTTAAATTTAAAAAGTTACTTATTAACAGAAACAAATTATTTTAAGAATAAAGAAAAGTAATGGTTTTAAAGGCTAAGCTGTAACCTCACAGATGTCAACCCCACTATTTAATACTTAGGGTGGTGTCTTATTCCTCACTGCTAAAACCTAGTATCCAACAGACACAATTTAAAGGACCAGAGATTTATCTTGGTTACAGCCACTAGCTGACTGGCCCCAAGGCAGGAGAGTATGACAGAGGGAGGACAAAACTGTTAGCCAGGACACAGAGAGACATCAGAGGAGCTGGAGAGGGTGATGTGATGTATCTTTCTGGGTAATGCCCCCAACAACCTACCTCAAACCAGGAGTGAGTCATCTGGAGTCTTCCAATCATCAAATCACCTTCCGCCAGCCTGGCCACTGAGCATGTGGGAATGTGGTAAGCGAGAAATGATACAGATCCAAAGCGCAACAGGTGGCTTTCTGCAAACAATGAAGCCTTGAATTTCTCATCCATAAAAAGTTACCTACCTTAAAACCTTTAATATATGGAGTTGGTGACCTGCATTATGTCAGAAGTGTATCACTGTGCCATACCTCACTAAATATCATCTAATGTTCTAAAAAGGCTATGTTACATGAAAAAGAAGTCACATCACCTATAAGAAGCTTTGCATGAAACAAACAATTTAGTTCAACTGTTTTAGGAATGGATAAATAACAACATAAAGGCCATAGGTCATCTATGATGTTGTGATGTAGGTAACTAAGATTTGAAATCACTTTTATCTTCCTAAAAATCAAATAAGGATATACTGGAATGTCTAAAGAAATTTGCTACTTTTTCTTATAAATATTTGATTGCACATCTATATTACACATATAGTTTGAATCTATATTACACATATAGTTTGAATCTATACCATTTTACCACCTACAAAATCTTTTTTAAAGGATTTTTATCAATTGTGTATGGCTTGCTTCTTTTCTTAAAATTATAGAAATTAAAATTATAGAACTCTAAATTTCTTGATATAAAACAGTCAAGATGGTTTGTTAGTAGAAAGCCATCATTCACACTTTTAGTCTTTCATACACACACACACACACACACAGAGAAATACACAGATAGACATATAGAGAATTTTTTCTCTAGTGGAATTGACTCTGCTTCTTAACCTCTAACCCCTCTGAAAAATTATTCAAACACTTGAAAATAAACACACACACACACATGCATACACACACATGCCTACCCTACGTGTGCTCTTTCAGTGACATGCTGAATTAGTGTTTTTGGTGACTATGTTCACAAATTTTAAGAGCAGCATTTAACTTGTAGAATCTTGCACAGTAGAGATGCAAATAATTTCTATGTGGTGAATGAGAATACCTGAAACATGTAATCTCTAGAAAACATTAGCCTGGAGGGTATGGCAGAACAATTAAAATTTGAGCTTAGTCTGAGAAATTTACTGAGGAGCAAAACTGTCTCCAAAAATTCTGGAAAATGATTATAGCATTGCTTTATATTTCACATTTCGAACAGTTTTTGAACTGGCTTTGACATCTAACTGATCTCTTCATTAACAAATGAGCTAAAAAATATTTACTGTATGATCATGCTATATTCGCACAATGGCCACAGTTTTAATCCTTTTGAAAATCATTCTTTAATATACATATATTGTTATTAAAAAGCTCATCAAAGTCAAGATATGTACTTTCCTTGTCTTTTTCACTGAAACTTCAAAGTTCATGTGAAGGTAACTCCTCAAGAAGATCATAGAAGTAAACATGTGCTAACTATCTACTCTAAAAAGAACCATCAAATAAGTATTTATAAATAGTCAGATAGTTATTAGTGACATTTCTTCCATGAAAATCAAATGTAGACACATACATAGGTATGCACACTTATCTCTCCTACAATACTTCTGAACCCAGCCCCAAGTCTTTCTAACAGAACACTGAAAGAGTAATCTACTCTTTCCCAAGAAGTCTTGTGCCATGGAAATGCCTACATCTACTTGGTATACCAAGAGTAGAGACTCAGCCAGGCCTATTGATCTGTCCCTAACTAGGGATTTCTTTATGACTGAGGCTGGAATATAACTCCAACTCTAGGCAAAACCTAGGAAGGTTGACTAAGATGCTTCTAAGAAAACTTCTCTTACTTGAGGAGAATAACAGAAGGGAGTGCTAGTACTTTATGCTGCCTGTGTGGCATGATTATACCCAGGCAAATGGTCCTGTTCCTACAGAATCACTGTCCTGTATAATGCATTGTTGGGTACCTGCCTAACAGCTCATGACTGTAGGAACAACAATCATTGGAATCTCCCAAGTCTTTTCTCTAGATTCCTACTTCTCTTTTGCTTTCAGTATTTCAAAGTCATTTGCAAAGTGCCCCAAAAGATTCACAGAAATGCTAGCATCACTGTCTGTTGGGCTTCCTGTTACATGATGGAACAAATTACTTAAAGTTTGTTGTATTGAATCAAAATATCATAACTCACAGACCATGCTGAAATGGTCACTGATCATTGCAAATTTGATTCCCAATTAATTGTTTACTGTATCCTTTTATGTGTCCAAAATTTGGCTATGACATCCCAATCTCTTAGCTTGGACTACAGAACAAATACTCTTACTGAAGATCACATGAACCATTCTCAGAAAAATTCTAAAACAAAAAAAAGAAATGCTGTTTTCTTCCTACAATGCCTCAACTCATAATAATTCACTATTTCAAACAGACTAAATTCCAAATTCCTAAATTATTTCTAAGGTCTTTCATTGTCAGACTCAACCATCCTTTCTAGATTTCTCTTTCATTTTTCTATCTCACAAACTGCTCTTGTATTTTACTTCAACTACCAGTAGTCCAATCTTCTGTTTTGTGCGTACTAGTTGGATCAATGATAACTCTTATACAAAAGAGCATGTCATTGCTGGCAGATGATGCTAAGTAAAATGCTGTATATTAAAGTTCTAAAATTACCAATGACCAAAGTCAAATGAATCAAATGAGGAACGCAAGCAACAGAGCAAAGTGATTTGTATCACTTCCCATTTATACTTGTAATGAAATTGAGACTCAAAATATTAGATAAGTTTCTTAAAGTTACATACTTAATCAATGCCAGAGGTAAAATATGAATCCAGATAAATTTGATTCCCAGTCAAATAGTGCAATCTGATACACCCTGCGGATTTCTTCAGTCTCACAGGTCTCCCTTTGAAATGAATTGAGGTCCTCAAAAGAAAAACTTTAAAACTATTAAAAATGTTTGAAGAATAATTTTTTGATATCTCCTATTTGCAGGGAAATCAAAGTGGGTTTGCAGTGATTGAGTGCAAATGGCCCTGTTCCTACAGAATCACTGTCCTGTATAATGCAGTGTTGGGTACCTGCCTAACAGCTCATGATTGTAGGAACAACAATCATTGGAATCGCCCAAGCCTTTTCTCTAGATTCCTACTTTCTTTTGCTTTCAGTATTTATTTCAATTCAGAGCACTTCTATCAGAATCACAGGAAGTGAAAGTTGTTGCTATTTGAATTGCGGTCTACAGAAAATACCATGAAGGTGACCAGGAACCTTGTTAGAAATGCAGAATCCCATGTCTTCTGAATTAGAATCTGTATTCCACCAAACTCTTAGGTGGAATTAAAACATGAAAAAATTTTGGTCTAGATATCTGAAAGATGCTTTTGTTTTATTCTGTTTACAAGACTTCTCTTTTCCCCTCCAAGGTTTATTTTGAAAATATCACTTACTAACTTATATTGTAAGATTGTTATTGATTATAACAATTCTTCCAGGTACATAATAGGCTATACAAATCATACAAATGAAATGCAGAATTTAAAGAATGCTTAATTTTCATAAGAGAAACAAACAGGAAAAATCAATGTTGTGGTTTATCTAATAGTGTTTTGATGATTGTAATGTTCTCTCCTTTATACTTTTAACTTCCACTGAATTCAGTACTGTCTTAAAAATAAACAAATGCACATGTCATTAACAGCAGAAGTTTTCTTTACCTGAACCAATGAAAGAAAAATAAGAAACTTCTATTTGGATATTGGTACAGTGATTAGAATTAAAAAAATATGTTTATAAGACTATTTCACAATAGGTATCTGAAGTTTCATTTTAATATTGTATTTTCAAAGTAGAATAGAATTTGAATGAAGCATTTTTAAATTTTAACATGTAATATTTATTCTCATAGGACTTGTGAAGGAGAAACTAGGTTTCCACGTACATTATTTGGTGTGAACATGTTCACTTATAAACTCCTACAAAATTTGTCCCTCTCCAGCCATGTCTGCCATGAGATGAAGTAATGGCAAGTCTAAAAGACCCACTCCACCCCAAAATTGACTTTATGCAAACTCTCTTCCAGTGTGAGTGCTTCCTAAGACGGAATAGCTAAAGTGTATAGAATTACACATTTGCTCCTTTGGACTTTAGAGCATATAAACAAAAAACATCTTGTAGCTTTCAACTGTTGCTCATTTTAGAGGTAAGTATAAATATAGGAAATAGTACAAGTTTTTACTCAACTCAGGGTGGGCTCTGTTTGCTAGGAAAGAATACTGTTGTTGAATTCAGTTAATCCTTTAAGTAATCAAATCCAACTACATTTCTAGAATATTCCCGAAGAATAATACTGTTTTCTATCGGAACTGAGATCCTATTTAATAAGGTCATTTTCTTATCAAAATATAAATTTGAGAATAAAATATTGTATTTTAACAGGTACCATGAACATTTTAATTCTGTTAGGGTCAAAATATGATAAACATTGATAACAGTAATAATGCCTTTCCCCAAAGAGTCCTAGAAATTCTAATTTACTGAGTAGCAGTTACTTTCCCTAAGTAGAAATATAGTAATTTAATAATCTTACCATAGCAGTTTTCACTAAAGAAAATTAACTAATTCATTATTGCTTATAATTTGCTGAGACATAGCTGCCATATTTGTAAAATCAGCAGGTTCTGAGAAAAATATAAGTTTTTAAATGAATGTTCAAGTTCTCTCTAAACACATAAATGATACAATTACTTAGCTCCCTCTAGTGCCAATTTCTAATATAAACTTAATTGTAATAACTATTCACCAAGCAATTTTGAAGCAAATTAAAATTTTATTTGGCATTAAATCAACTTTTAAAAGTTTAGTAGAATCAGTATAGGATCAAAACAGTGAAAGACTGAACTGATAGCACTGTCATGGACAACTTCATAGCTGCAGTTAAAATAATAATTTCTTGGCAAATTTCATATATTTAAATAAAAACAAATCAGTATCATAGCAGAAATACTGATTAAAGAAATTTAGGCTTTCCATTGAATATCCTTATTCACTTCAACTCAGCTATAATAATTTCAATTTGTATTTTGTATTGATTCTTATTTAAACAAATCATTATAAAATCCAAGAAGACAGTTTCATGTTTTTACAAAGGCTTGCTGAATAACATTTAATTTTCAGTGTAAATAAAAACGGAGCAAGGAGAGCATATGAGTATTTTTAAATCCTGATAATCACACTGTCAGCTTAAGAATATTATTCATTAATATGTGGTTTTCTTGAGGATTCCTATTAGAGTGTACAACTAAAAAGTTTATGGCTAAGTAAAATTGACATATACGACTTTTATTAGGTAAATTGTGCTGTGTTGAGTGCATTTCAAGACAAAGTGACAACAGTTTGAGGAAGAGAGGAACTAGTAAAACACAATTTCACTCAATGAAAATTGCAATAAGACTAATGAGTGTTCTTGGTAAACTGAATTTTTCACAATAGTTTAAGTATTCATTTTAGTATTTATTTTATAATGTAGCTTAAAGGAAATGAGAGATGAAAACATGGATTTTGGCATCAAGTGGTAGGAATTTGATTAACAGAACTGCTCTTCATTTATAAAATGAAGATACTGCTTCCAAATAATACTTCTGTTATGAAAATTAAGGACACCTTATACATGCAACAAATATGCAAACATTCAAGTGAACGTGACAAATCAGAACATTTTTTCCATATTCTAATTAAAAATGTTCATAGAATAAATTTTATAATTGAATTGCTACCTGTAATCTTTGCGAACATAAACTTTATTCTGAACTACTTGAAAATTTCTAGCCACTAGCATTTTAAAATTTTCTCTATTTTTCTTCAATAAACAGTTTTTACCCTAAATAAAAAGAGGAAATCTCTTCTTAAAATTATCATAAATTTGATGCTAAAATAGTAAATAAAAATTATGAATTGCCTTTTCCAAGATGAGTGTAGCAATGCCATAGACCAGATTCTGAAAATTGTATCTGAAATTGTCTTCAAGTCTACAAACTCAGGGTAGAACATTTTAGCAAATTTAGTAAGTTTATGTTTAGACTGTAATCTTTCAAACATTTTATTTTTTCAAGTCTTAATGGATAAAGCCTAGTAATTAAATATTATAATCTAATTACATGATTAACATTTTAGAATTTCATCTTTTCTCCCATGTTTCAGTGAAAGAAACATTTCTAGGCACTTCTGACTGGCTGGAAACTAGATTTAACCTTTATAGTTTTCAGGTAGGTCTTTAACCTTTCATCTTGTTTACCATGACTAAAACTCTTTTGGTCAATTTCCTTGTCCACTCTTCTAAGTGCTCTCTTTTATAGTTGAATTTATTTGGGGATTCATAAAAAGTGAACAAAATATACATTTCAAAAATATTCTTAGAATCAAAACTACAAGGTAGATTTTTTTTTCTAAAGTTGCAACTTTCTAGGTTTGAAAGAATAGTAAGTCAGTTTAAAAAGACAAGCTATATACCATATAAGAGACTATTCCATCACCCCTTATATTTAACCTTAAGATGTTTCAGATCACCATATTTAATACTGAAAATGAACAAGATATAGAGAATTACCGAGGGAAAAGAAAATCATAGAATTTGGCCAGAGGATATTGACAGCGCTATGGAGAAGGAAGATGAATTCTGGGGGCATCTATAGTAAACTGCAGTGTTGAACTCTCTCAGCAGAAAGTCAGAGAATCCTAATCTACTCATTGGTAAACCAGAGGTCAACAGCTCAACTACCTTTAAGCAGAAATACTTTCAACAAAGTTTCAATTTTCTTGGTCCACTCGTTATGTCTATAATGGTGTGATTTTAAATATAATCAGAAACTTTTAAAGAAAAAGTTAAATTCGTTTATAGATATGGTCACATTCTAATTATAAAGTCACATTTAAGCAATCAGATATACTCACTGAATGTTTAATAAGAAAAATAGCTATTTTCTGGAATAGTTCAGATGAACTTCACTTTATATTTACATTTTTTCTTTTGAGACATTTATTTTTCTAAAATAATAAAGCATTATTCAGGCAAATGAAAATTGTTTTCAAAACTTACTGAGGAGGTTTATTTTGGAAATCTTCCCCTGTCACTGACTCAAGTTTCCAATATACAAATCTAAGCAAGTTATACAACTGGGTATCTTCCTGAAATAGTTAAAGCTATAGTATTGTAGTGATACATGATTACCTATGTGCAGAGCAGCACAATTAATAATAGCTAAATTTTGGAAGCAGCATATATGCTCAATAACACATGAATAAATTAAAAAAATGTCATTTATGTACACAATGGAACACTACTTAACTATAAAGAAAGATAAATTTGAGTCATCTGTAGGAAAATGGATGCATCTTGGGACCAAAACACACTAAGTGAAATCATTCACGTATAGTTAAATACATTGTGGTTTCTTTTACATGAGAAATGCAAAATATAAATAATTTAAAGAATAAAAAAATAGAGAGATGACCAAAAGCAGGGAAGTAGTCTTTGAAGAGATAAGAAAGGGGTCAGGAATCGAGGGAGGGGAGGACAGGAAAAAGAATAAAAAGGTGTGATATGTATATATATAGGAATTCTTTAAAATGATTGCAATTATTTTGTATTGCAAAGACATGTGAAGAAAAATTGAAGGGACAATCATAGGACCAACTATTATTAATGTTACTATAGTTGGATCAAAGGCTATTGGCAACAACTACTACAATAAAATCAAGAAAAACACTTTGTCTTCAGCTCGTCCTCTCAGAGTCTTTTGTAACCTCAGTTTACCTATAACCTTATGATGTAGGTAGGTCCTATGTTGTCAGAGGCATATGTAGGCTAAATCTCTTAGTAAAGTCCACACAGTCAGTGTAAAGGACAGCAATGATAGAGAAAAAGTTGAGTTTTTTAGTCTAGAAACTGTTCTTAGATGAATAGGTCTGAATATGACATAAAGCCCCTAACTCATAACACAATAATACATAAATTTCTTTGAGAATTGACAAAACTTCAAAATGATATTAATGTCATTATCTCATTCAACCTCATAACTAATTTGTTATTAGGCAACTAACCTGCTATTTTCTTGTATCATAAAACAATAAAGAAACAGAGGTCTTCCTCTGACTTTTCTAGCTAATGCTTCTAACTATCTGAGGAGCAGGATAAAGAATCTAGGTGCAATGTTTTTCCTTTGAGACAAACTCTGGCTACATTGGCCATGCTGGCCTCAAAATTCTGGGCTCAAACTTCCTCTCCAGCATTCTGGATAGCTGGGACTACAGGCATGTGCTCAGCTCACATTGAAGAATTTTGAAATCCATTAAGGGGTTATCATTTTGAAATTCAGAGAATCCTATTTTTAAATGAACCTTCATATAAAAATGTTTAAAGTTCAAATCTTAGCCAAAACCCATAAACCAAAATATCTCCAACATATAATGCTTTCATGTGTTTATAATAGTGCCCTTTCTGAAAAATCTCCCCAAAGCAAAGCACAGTAAATACAGTTCCTTCTGAGTCTTGTTGCCCTATGGTTCTATTATTTCACCAGAGAAATGGCAAAAGTGAGTATCTTTCTAAAGTACTTTCTGAGTAGCATAAAAGTTAACCTTATTAGCAAATAATTCTATTCCCTCCGTTCCGATGAGCTAAGCCAATAAATTGACAAATATTAAAATTTAGGAGTTTGTGTCTACATTATTCCCATAGTTTCTAAAATGTATGTTTTTCAATGCAGAAGTAACACCTGCTTCTAAGTATAAAAATGATTAGCTACAAACCAACCTATATCAGAATGCATTTGCCCAATGAAGAACTAATGGGAATTATGCAGATTATATTTCCTTCCCTGCTGAAGGCAACCAAGCTTCACGTCTATAGCAAAATGAAATTATAACTCAAATATCAAACAATATATACTCAGAGACATAACGAAATCTATTTCTGATTATTTTTAGACATGTTTCTTTTTCATGTAATTATTTGGCAACGGAGAGCTGAAATAAAGGTTCATAGCATTTGCTGGGTACCTGAATAGCTCTTAGTATTAATCAACTAACAATATAATTCAAATATTCCACATCAAAATACACACTCAGAATTATAACGTAGATTGTGCATTCTAACAGAAACCAATTTTTTACAATATCTTATCATAATTAGATTTATTCTGTAACGTTCTTTAAAGCACTATACTGCTGATAGCATAAAATTGAGATGAGTAAGAAACTAATACACGTGGTTGATCAACTTTAGGAACTAAAATGAATTATTTAAATTTTCTCTTTTTATAGTACGAAATGCTTAGTAAATTCTACTTCAAAATGACCTATAAGAAATTTATGTGACTCAACAATTTATAATGAAGGAATTTTAAAATCTATGTATGTATCAAGCTAGTATATTTTTCTTACGCAGACAACTTTATCCGAATAAGGGCTTGAATGGGATAGCATCATTTTTTTCCACATAAACATCAGCAGCTCATCTATACTAAAATATATTTGCACTCTGAGTGACTGTCAAAGAAAAAAGAATCATCCTTTGAAACTGAAGATTTTCAGGCTATATTCAAATGTCTAAATACGTCTGCTGTTTAAACTTCAGTACATATTTGCAGGTTTTCAAACTACTACCTAAGCATTTTACTGAAAAACAGCAATTATTATGAATTGCACAAATCATAAAGTCTTTTGCACAAACTCTCAGAATTGTCTTGTCTAGACAATCTTTGTTGATGCAACAGGAAGGTGAAACAGATGGGCCATGCCATGTATTAAAATGTCTATAGTTTACATTCTGTTGCAAAAGCTGGTAAGATTACATCCAGAAAAAAATAGATAAGATTCAATTTCATTAAAAGTCATTATAATCATTTGTTCAATCACAGGAAAAAAATTGTTAACAGTTCCCTGTCAATAAATTTGAAGGAATTATAAGATCAAAATAATTTGCAGTGCATACAAGTCTTTTCACATTATAAAACAATCTAAATATACATATAAAATGAAGAGTATTGCTTTTAGAATGAGAAAGAGGACACGAAAAGGGCTAATGAGAGCAATACCTTCTGAAGATGAAAAATAATTGTGTCTGTTATCCACTGACTGTTTAGTATAATGTCCTTCTCTGAATTATATTGAGTAATTTGCTGCTTGTTTTTGATACATTGTTCGCATTTAATGCACGAACTTGTCTAGCCAATCTTACATATAAAAATGTTTGGGAATCTAAGAACTAACCAATTTTAAGACACTAATCTTCAAATTTACAGTTGATTAGTAAACTTGAAAGTGCACTATGAAGTCAAATTGAATCTCACTAAGCACTGATATAATTCATTTGATTTTAGACCATTCACTTCAGTAATAGGAAGTTTTACATTCATCGTTTAGGGCAACTTAGATCATTTAAATACATTCTTAATAATAAAGCCTGACTTTTAACTAGTTTCTACAAGCCAACATATTGAATAGCAATTGCTACATCAGTTTATGGGACATTCAACTTAAATTCAAATAAAAAGTATTCTGTGGTCTAGGCCAAATCGCTAAGGACAAATCAGCCAGATGGTCCTGGTGCCGATTCGGCAAATACTAAACTGCTTACTGGAATGACTCAACAGCAGAACTGATTAATGGATTTAGTCACATATTCAAAACTTTTGCTTCTTATCCCATTAAAAGTAGCACTAATGAGCAGTGGCTGTGACCTTCCAGTGAGAAGCCACAAGTTCCACAACCCCTCAATATTTACCACCCAAATTTAATCTTTTTAATGGACACCTTAAAAGGAATCTGATAGAAAATACTAAGAGCTGTTCAAATACTAAAACACTTAGGGAGGCTTTTGATTAATGCTGCATGATTAATCAATTGATTAATATAGTTTTCAATACAGATGTTAGGACACTGTCTACTTTAATCAACCATTCTGAAAATAGTGAAGATAAATGCTATACTTTTTTGCCTGCTTAAAAAAAATCCTTTCTTTAAAGGTTGTTAATTATGACATAAGCCTTATTTACCACACACAAATTTTATCTAATGTTGACATTTTTATATATACGAACTATTAATGAGATAAGTGGGATCCTTTTGCCAAAGCCATATTTTAATCACTTTAAAAATGATTTATTTAGCTCTCTTATGAACCTTTGCCTTAATGAGAAATTACTTTAGTAAAATGTTGCAAAATGCATTAAAATCTTAAAGTTTCTATTATAATTTTCCAAGAGTGTTTGTAATTTGTGTTGATGCTTTCCACCATACTAAAACTGAAATCTTTATTCCAGTCAAAAATAATCACCCTGTAATTACTGTGACAAACTGCCCAAGCTGTATCATCATGGCCATTTCAACTAATGATATTGTATTAGAATGCCTAGCAATAGACTTCAAATGGAAAATATAATTATGTGCATTAGTTTGTCTAAGCATTTATAAGATCACATATCCATCAGTTTTCAGGTCTCATAAAGAAAATCATACATCACTGTCACTGTGAGTTTTGTTCTTGAAGGCACAGGTCTCTACAAACTGAGTTTAAGATGTGTATCTTGAATTTCACTGCTTTTGTGGATGACTAAAATCTCTGTAAGTTAAACCATCAAAATTGAGAAGAGCTTTTCCTGCAGTGGTGAAGGAAGTCTGTAGCACAGATCACTTCACACTCTGACCAAATAGATCAACCAGACTGAGACAGCTTAATCTAGGTTTTCCACACCTCCTAAATTCGTGGGAGTGTGATTTGGCATAAAAACTCATGGAAAGGCTTTTGAACAAAGTATCAAATTAGAAGTTTCATACTGCTGGTTCCATTGGCTTGCAAGAAATTAGGAAGAAAAAAAGCACAAGAAACAGTTTAAGTTCAAGTTGATGTAGGAGGAAACAACTCTTTGAAAACTATGCAATGAATTTAAAGGTGTTTATGATGAATAATAGTTTTAGAATAAAAGATAGATAATGTATGAGACTAAAAATATAACCTTGAATATTCACATAGCAAGTTAAATAATTTGGGAAAGTTGTTCAGCTTCTTGTCTCCCAATGTACATAGATTTCTTTATGTTCTCAACATTTAACATACTCTAATAATGTAAGCCAAGCCCCAATTTAGGAAGCATTTTCCCTAGCAGTTCCTATGGAAATGTGCATTAGAAGGTAAAACCACTTTTGGATTGCTTTAAGTGCTGTAGAAGATTTATCAACAGGTGTATGAGGCTCTTCTCCTAGCAGGAATAATTAAGTTAAAAAATATGATACTACCATAAGTTTAAATTTGAATGCTAAAATATGGGGGATTCTCTTCTGTCTTGTCTTTTATTATTAATAAAATATTAAAAAAAAATAAAAAATAAATAAATTTGAATGCTAAATTCTCATGTTGTGTGCCTATTGTCTATAGGACGTGATAATGTGTGTGTGTGTGTGTGTGTGTGTGTGTGTGTGATTTCCTTCAGAAATGTGTCACCCGTGTATGAGGCTGAAAACATATTCATATTTATTGTAGCATTAAAGATGTTAATTAGCCTTCTCCTGGATCTGAAAGGAGAATTCACCTTCATGTAGTATAAACCCAACAGAAGTGAATTTCACAAGAGCAGCACTATTGATAGTTTGGACCAGAAAATTCTTTGTTGTGAGCGATGTTCTTTGTATTGTAGCTGCTTAGAAGTATCTTACTCTACACTGATTACATGTCCCATGCATACCCACTCTTAAAGGTACAAAAGACCTACAGACAGTGCCATCTGTCCCTCTGGTAAAGAATCACTGTGTCAAAGTAGTATAATCAACTCTAGAAATTCTATTTTGAACAAAAAACTAGAATGTTCTAACATCACAAAAATGTGAATTTATAAAAGAACTTCATGATCATTTATTGATTTGCTTAACCACTTTATATCAAAGCATACGAAAGGATTTAAATCATGCAACATTTTCTGGCCTGAATGTGTGCTTCTATTGCTGGATGTGATGTTGTTCTTTAAATTCTGTCTTTGAGAAAAATTTAACCAGAAATGACTATTTAAACCAGTTCAAATTTAACAGAGGAAACTTCTTAGGCAGAGAAGCCAGAAAAACAGTTTAAAATTAAGACTTGTTTTTCCCATAAAAGACAGGATTCATGGTTTGCTTTTGCTTTTATTTATACAGCTAATTGATCATTGTGACTATTCAATTGCATTAGCTAAGGTCCTCATGGTATCAACAATGATTTTGAAAACTTCTGCTAGTCAAAAACATGCACATACATACCACCTATTTTAAATAAATCTATCATCTTTATAAACTACTGGGAGTTGTTCCTATTTTAGAGATCATAAAACTAAGGCCCTCAACAGTAATACTGTAAATTAGTGGTGAAACAAATACTCCAAGTATAATTTTCTTAACTCAGTAATGTATGATCTTGGCTCACTGTTCTCAGCTAGGAGGCTTTATTAACTTATGCCATAATTTTATATAAATATAGATTGTATCTATTCAGGTCATGAAAATATTGGTCAGTTCTGTTTACTTCAGCTGTCTTCATGCCAAGAATCATGAAATAAATGACTTAGTGGTCCATAGTCTTTTATATCACAATCAAATTGATTCATAAGTAGAAAAAAATTAAAGGTAGTCAACTTTTACTATTGAGGTAATTTAGATAAGATGCTAAACTCTATGGGATATAAAAATGCTAATGTCATTCTTAAATCCACAAATTCTAGCTATTTCCCTAAAGTGTTTTCCAGGAGTTGATCTGTTTTTCCTTGCCCAAGAATTTTTATTTATATTTATTTATTTTTTTATCTAAGAGAAAAAAGACATGAAAAACAAAAACAAAAAAGCAGACAAACTCAAAGGCCATAATGGACATGACAGTAGCCTTATAACCACATGTTGAATATTAGGTTCACGATTGTGCAAAAAGTTTTCTTTTTTTTAAAAGACAATGTCACTGTTCCTTTGACAGTTCCATGTTGTACTAACATTACATAACACAGCGAAATTCATGCTACACTGTGTTATTTCCATGTTTTGGTGCTGTGTACATTTGTCTATGCTTTCAGCTCAAAAGTTGAACAATATTGTTTGTTATATTTTAGTGCCAGCATAGATTTAAGCCATCCAAACACGGCTGTGTATTTGAACTGACAGAGAGTAAATGATTTGCATCTGGCATAACTGATGGTGGTGTCAAAACCTTGGAAGATAATTCATTGGTAAACATATTCCTCTGGATGCTTAGCCACACGTGCCCAATTTCCTATCAAGGGATGGAGCCAGATTGTTGCCAGAACAATGCAAAATATTTTATATAGATAACTGAGGAGATTATTGTGCTCTGACAGAAGACAAGGCAGGAAATGTGGTAGAGTTTTTCTCTTTGATGAGACAAGATAATTTTTCAACCTTTATTGTAGAAATTAAATTTCATGCAAAAATGCCTTTCTGACAACTATAGAGTTGATGAACTAGTAAGAATAATCACAAACAGCAAACCAAACAATTAGTCTAATCTACAATTATAAGATGTAATTGGATATATCAGTCCAAGACCAAAATAAAAATGATAACAAAGAAAGAGTTTTAAGGCCTTAAAAATGTGTGAGCTACTCAGATCTCTTGAAAGAAATAATTGTAAACAGATACTGTGCCCAAGTCATGATAAGTTCCTAGTTTTAGCCATAGTTTTACTCTAATGATCACTTGAAACGTACAACCATGAATGGAGTGAACATATTTTAATTCTTCCATTCCAATTATTGAGAAATGTATACATGTATTCATACTGACATATGTGAATGGCTTTGTTTTTAAATCAGCTTAAAACAAATGAATGAAATATTCTTTACAAGAATGAATAATACATGCCGTATATAGGACATCAACTTCAAAATAACTCAACTTAAACATAACATCCTTGCTATTAAACTGCATATACCCAAAACTAATCTCACTTTGATGGGTTGACCTTAAATGATTTTGACTCAGTCAGAGAAGCTGTGGAATGCCTTCTCCATCATACATTCTGTGCTAAGTACTGGGTGGAATACAAAAATGACTAGAACACAGGAATGATATTTGTCTCTGTCTAGGGAAAATATACAGAAAATCACAATAGTGGAGCATATTATAAGTGATGTGAGCGTAGACATTGTCTAGGTCATTTTGAAAAAGGGTTCACTATGAAAGTGATGGTGAGAGTGATAACTACTGACCGAATGTTTTGTCCCTCTAAATTCATGTGCTGAAGTCCCAACCCCAACTGTAACTATATTTGGAAATGGAAACTTAATGGAAGTAATTAAAGTCAAATGTGCTCATAAGGATGAGACTCTGATTCCTTAGTATTAGTGTTCTATAAGAAGAGACACAGGAACACTCTTTGTTGTCCTTGTGCACAGAGAAAAGCTCAAACAAATGTGAGAAGAGACTAAAACTGGAAGTTATCCTCCCAACACTTTGATCTAAGATTTCCCAGACTCAAGTAAATTTTCATTGTTTAAACTACCTCACATATTTTATTATGTTATGGTCATCTGAGCAATATGGTACAGTTGCATTTTCAGAGATTAATTAAAACTTTACTATAAAAAGAGAACAACATGAGGAAATAGGAATTTGTGTGCAAGGAAAAGGGACAGATGGAGAATAGAGAAAATATTAATAATGAAGTGAGGGCAAAAGGTATTCTGAAGGGAAGAGCCCTAGCAAAAAACACAACATGCATAGACTTGGTCAGAAGAATAATGTAGGGAAACTAGCATGTGGTTTTATTTTTCTTCGCCAAAACAATCTTCTGATGTGAAGGCAGGTAGGGATAAATAAGCTTGAAATTGTTGCCTCAGGGAATGAAACAGTAGAATGAGCACATGTCAGTGGTGGCCAAACTGCATCATTAGAGTTCCACAGAGGTTGAAATGGGTTTATAGGAGCTATTCAGTGTCTGGAGGCGGTGGTGGTGGTGATAGATGTGGTGATGTTGGTGGTGATGGTAGTCGCGGTGCTGGTGGTGGTGCTAGTAGAAGTGGTGACACGTGTTTTCCATGTGGTGCAGAGTGGAAGAAGCAGATGACTGGACTGGCCACATTCAATACGCTGGCAGGGCAGCACTGGCAGAATGAGCATGTGAGGACTCCCATAAGCCACATTCAAGATCAACTTATAAAAGTCTTATGTAAGTATGATTCTTGCTTCTTCGTCCTCATTGTAGTCACCCTGGAAACCTACCGAAGGCATAGAGCTGTAACATGGCAGTAAGTTCAGAACCAGTAGCAGAGCAGACAATATCTGTTTTGACCAATGTTGCTTTAATAATACAGAGAAAAATACCACATGTAATATATTACAAACAAAAAATGTTGTGCAAATGCTATTTATCAATTTCTACAAACTGAATATAAAATAATCTAATTTTATATTTTCTTCACAGTTCCATGACTTTACACACCTGGTCTTGGAACTAGTATAAGATGATGTCCTTTGAGATGTTCAGGGACTTTAAAGAATGGTAATTGCCATGAGGACTGTGAAATGTTTCACCAAGTGTAATAGATTTTATTATATTCATTTATTTTATTAATATATAGATTTTAAACTTGGCGTACCTGAACGCATTTTCAGAATGCAGTACTTGCTTCCTGTGTGGCCCTCTAAACAAGGTGTCACCCGAGTTCTGAGTGCACAAGAGCCTGTTTTAGAAAGGTGGAAGATCTCAAGAGAGGCTTATTTACTTCAATTCCGCTCTGAGCTGCTATGCAGAGTTTCTCTCCTGCCTGTTTTCACCAGGCCTTTGAGTGACATAAACAAAGTCACTAAATGAAGGGAGGGGGTAGTTTCACAACCTTTTCTCCCTTTACCCTGTTAAGTGGTTTTCTAAGGATATTTTACGGCTTCTTCCTCCAGATAAAAGAAGAAAACATTAAAAAACACAGCAGCAGGCTCTAAAGCTCTGTCCTTTCTCTTTTTCACTTAGAAGAGGAAGAATGCATGTACATGCTAATAGAGAGAGCCTTTGCAGAAACAGAGACAGAAGCCACAAAAGGCTTTGGTCTTTAATCCCAGAAGTACAAAAATACATTTATACCATTGCTTCCTCCTAACTTGCCAAATTTCTCAGCACAGTTCTAAGAGTGAAGGAGGGTGCATGTACCTTGATGAACCAGAGACAGAATGGGAAGACCGCTGTGACCTCTGAGGGAAGAAGAAATATTCTCAGTTGGGGCCATTTGACAAAGTAAGACAATGGGTCACTTTGAAAATAATGTGTGTTTTGGAGCCATTCAGTTCTGAGTTACCTGTTTCTATCTTTGAATAGCTATTTGCCTCCAGGTGCTGGTGCAAGTTCCCATAACTTTTATAGCAAGGCTAGATAGCTGTTGGAAAAAAATTCACTCAACCTGGACCTAAGAACATTTTTGTAACCAAAATTTTGAGAAGGAAGGATAAATTGTTTTCATTGGATTTATACTACATATAGGAAAGAGAGGCAGAATAACATAAAGCAAGGAAAGATTGGGGGTAGGGGAGAGTTCATAAGGAGAAATAAGTATGGCTTCTGGGTGTCAGCAGAATGCTGTGGCTCTGAAAGAATATGATGGATCTGGGTTGTTTTTACCTTCAGGAATGTGTGATGGTCTTTTGTTTTTTTGGGCCTGTAACTATTAACTAATTAACCTCTCCTATTTACCTTCTGTCTTAGTTACTTTTTACTTGTTGCTGAGACAAAATACCTGATGTCCCAAATTAGGGAAGGAAAAGTTTATTTCTTATAGTTCTTGGGGGTTTCAGTCCATACTTAGTTGACTCCAAGGCAGCATGGCGTGGTGTAATAGCCATTCATGGCAGCCACCAAACAGCAAGGCAAACCTGCGAGAGAGAGGAAGAGTCAGAGAGAGAGAGAGAGACAGAGAGACAGAGAGACAGAGAGAGGGAGAGACAGGCCTTCCTCTCGCCCTTACACTGTATGTTGGTTCCACCCCCGGGCAGGTGCAACACTCACACCAGCAATCCCAGTGCCAGACAACAAACTAATCACAAATGCTACATTCAGCCCTGTCCAATATCACATGAGGCTTTGTTGGGGGCCATCAGACTGATCACACTGTAACACCTTCCCTCCATCATCAGTTGCTTGTAATTATTCTCTCTCTCTCTCTCTCTCTCTCTCTCTTCCATCTTTTTTCTGTTTCTTCCTCCCTCCCTCCTTCTCTTCCTCCTTCCCCTTTCTTATCACAATGAACCCATACTTAAGCACATTACTATATGTAATATTACCCATTTTAAATTAGCAGAAAAGGAGTAGAGGAAATAGGATTAGAGTATACAGGAAACTTCTATATTCTCTTTGCAACTTTATCTAAACCTAAAAATGTTCCAAATTAAAAATAAAAGGTGTGAAAGCCAAAGCTACATATGTCTAATAAGCATAATATATTTATTTTCCATAGAGTTTGCCAAAACTATTTTTGAATTGGATGTAGGACCTACATCTCAATTTTAGCTAAGCACCAGTTTTTAAAATAGTGCGTCATAGCCAGTAGACATGTACATTAAGCTCAGATATGTTGTAGGCATCCTATATTGGATGCTCTTTAAAATTTAAGACTTATCTACATTTCTCTGTCAGAAACCTTTAATGACATATATTTTGGAACTCACAGTTGTTCAGATTTTAGAAGACAATTACAAAACATCTTATATGAAGTCTGGGACAGCACCATCTAATGATACTGTAATTCTACAGCAAAATTATGAAGATTCAAGTAAACGAGATAAAGAATGTCTTCACACTGGGTCAGGGCCAGTTTTCTAACAATAAGCATTTATTTCAGATTTAAAAGTTATAAAGATTTAGGGTTCTAGGATATTAGATTATAGATATACATACTGAAAATATTCCTAAATTGCTGTCAACCAGTATTTGTTTTTCTTTACTCTTTCTCTGCTAAGTCTATTTACAGCCATTGATACAACATCTGAAAGAGCAAATAATTGTACTTTGTTTATAAAAGTGAAACCTAAAAGCTAAAATTATACTTTTGTCTATTTTGACAATTCTGTGCATTTTGTCTTCTGGGGAAGACTTATTCCATCCTTCCCTGTGTCTATGTCCTAGGCATGTCACAGGCTTAACTGAGTTTTTCTTGTGGTAATGAAGAATAAAAACAAATGAACAACAATAACAACAACAACAACAAACAGGTCACTATATATTCCTGAAATTTACATTTTACAAGGAACAATTTTATATTCCCATCTATTGAATAAATACAAACTGATTTTGGTTTTAGTTTTCTGATTTTTGATGTCCAATAATAAAATTGTTTGGAAAAATGCATATTTCATTTTGAATAACTTGAATTTCTTTGAGTCCTGACTTCTTCACAGATAAAATTAATTTAGAAGTAGTGTTATTGAAATCAGGCATTCTTTAAAAAAAAAATTCCAGATGTTTTTGTCATTGCCTATGACATTCCCACAATCAGAATAAATTGTGTTTCCAGAGTCATGTAATAGATTGAAGTACTGAATAAATCTCGAGCAGTAGAGATGACAAAATTAACATGCTGATGACATTTTAATGTTTCAATATAATCAAAGGGGCATGGATCATGCCTCCACCAGTTCTAACATAATTCTATTCTTTAATATTTTTCTGAGACAAAATAAAATACAGACAGATTTCAGAAAGTATATAAGCAGAGTGTGCTTCAGTCTTCAGGCAAGCTGTTAAGGATGCAGCTCAAGTGCCATTTAGGCTCACCCTTACCAGGAGATACTCCACCAGAGCAAAACGAGTGATGCATAAAAATCCTGGGTTAAGGGCAAATATTTTGTTGTACTTTTTTCTGAAGATAGCCATTGGTTGTTTTACCATAATTATTGTTTTATATTAAGCCAGAAAGTTTCTAACTGAAGTACGGAAAATTAGTACTGATGGAAAAGAGTGAACAGCTGTACTTCACCTCCTCTGACAAGATGCCTAAATACATAAACAAATTAACAAAGAGATAAATGAACTTCTTGGATCTAAAATGAGAAAAAAAATTATCTGGTAACTATAAAAATACAAAAGGTGCTTGTTTTTTTAAAAGATATAAAGCAAACTGAACTCTTAATGCCAAATTTATTAAAAAAAAAAAAAAAAACCTAAAAGCATAGTCTGACTATACATGTAGGTCGAAGATTTGTACTGAATGGTGACAAAGTTGTGTGTTCCCGGATTCGTAACATTGTAGAGAAGAATGGAAGACAAGGAGATGGAGGAATGCTAACACATATTTCCCCATTCTCATATGGACAAGTCAAAATGATACATTTAGTAGAGATACTTGACTTAGCAAGAGAAGTAATAATAATAATTGACTTAGCAAGAGTTAAGTATAGACAAACACTGATTACAAAACAGAACAAACAATTCTCGTATTTGATTGTGAATCTCCTGTCTGGGAAAAATCTTATTCAGAGACATAATTTTTAAAATTGATAACCAAAGAAACCAGTGGCTTGATGAGGGGCCTTATTATTAGTCTTGATAAAACTTCCATGAGCATAATAACAAATCTGTCACTACTCATTCACCAAAGTACGGAGCAAGCAAAATTCTTTGTTCCCAAGATTTTATTCCCAACTTTTTTTTTTCTTTTTCAGTCACTGTCAACAATCTGATCTTTCTGAAAGATAACATGAGCACATAACGTTTTAAATGCCTTTCCAACAACCACCCTAACTTCAGGGCATGATCAGCGGGGCCACTCCTTCACATCTTTGCCTGTGTTTTTGTGTCACAGTGAAATGCTTTCACCTGCGACTAACAGAAACGCTTCTCAGGATGGCTTCAGTGATGGGCAAAGTGATTATTTCTGCCTTAGAGTTACACCAAGTACATGTGGGGCCCAACAAATGGCTTGCAGGTGTTATAGGGGAATTAATTCGTTCTGGCCCATTATCCTATACCTGTTTTTCCTAGTGGATTTAAATAACCATGATTTCTCTTGATCAACTCTAGGAGGAGAGAGAGAAAGCAGGAGAGAGGACATAGAGTCTTTTTCTAAACAAAAAATTATATTCTACTAATCTCATTGGCCCAATACCAGAACAGTTAGCAATTGGCAATCACTTGACAAAATGAAGGGAAGTGGAAAACTTGAGAGTGTACCTGATTTGCCTCACAATTACACATCTAGTGATTTGCTAGAATAATCAACTTTTACTATCAAAATAAGAATCCAGAGAAACTGGACACTGAACTTGACCATCAACTCTGGTAGCAGAGTTTCCTTTAATACAGTTGTTCAGTTTCTGTCTCAGCTAGGACATTTTAGGAAACCCTGTAGACCATCAGTCAACAGAATGCCTTCTAATGTTGCACCCAACAGATATAAGTATGCAGTACATGATTGTGTTCCTCTACCTCTCTGTCTCTCTCCCAATTACTCTCTGCAGTGACCCTCTTAGTAAAGGGCTGAGGGATCTTTAGAACACAACTTTGTTTTATACTGAAAATCCAGTACCATTCAAAGACAACACACCCTTTAAAAGCACTTCCTGTTATCAACTACTTTTGCCAGTTGATGGTTCTGAAGATGTCTCATACATTGAAATATGGTGGTCACTTGGTGGAGCTTTAGTTGAGTGAAGTCTACTTTCTGGTCTTCCTTATCGAATTTGTGTCAAAGTGAAACTCTTTCAGCTTTTGTTTTTGTTTTTTCTGTCAGACAAACTGCAGAAAAAAGAATTGTTACAGCAATGAGTTAGACGAAGGGACTTTAAAAGTTTAAAATAGAGTTAAAATAAATGTAAACTATTTTTTTTTAGTTCAACACACTGATAAGGACCAAATATGTTTCCATGGAAAAATTGTGGGGGAAGGGATTATTTAATAAGATTTCTTAGAATACTTCTAACCATGAAACAATATTGTTACAGTTATCTAATACTTTTTTCACTAAGGGAAAAGAAATAATTCAAGGCCTTCTTAGTTTGTTTGTGCAGTACTAGTAAAACCATTTTTCTGTCATTAAAAAGTGAATTATAATTGCGTCTTTGCTATTAGTGTCAACTCAAGTTGAATTTCCAAAGAACATAGAAATTTCTTATGGTCACTGTCATTGCTATTATTTCAGGTACCTCCAAGTGTAATACCAAGTCATCTAAGAACCCATTGCAAAAACTCATAGAGTTCTTTTTATTTTTCAGGTGTCTTTCTCTATAATATCGTGTGTGTGTGTGTGGCTGTGTGTGTGTGTGTGTGTGTGTGTGTTCCACTGCAAATCAGTATATTCTGAGGTATTATACTTAATGTACAACAAATTAGCTGGTTAACTTATATTAATTTTTAAATTATTATAAGAGTAAGAAAATATATGGCTCTTCTGATA
Source organism: Dasyprocta punctata (assembly GCA_004363535.1). Lineage (NCBI taxonomy): Eukaryota > Metazoa > Chordata > Mammalia > Rodentia > Dasyproctidae > Dasyprocta > Dasyprocta punctata. The sequence goes on from RJWM01004725.1 coordinate 42,034, forward strand.
GAATATCTTAATAAATTGTATTATTTTTTGGATGGCTTTCTAATAGCAGCTCTTATAACAGATATCTTAGACTTCCTCTGGTAGTAGAATAGGAAAAATATTTCATTAAAGATATTCCTTAATTTATCTCATGTATTTACCTACATCTTAATTCAGTTTATAAAAGTTTCAAGAGTGTTATTTTTAGCCTACTTTTATAATTCTTACATAAATAAATATTTTAGTATTCTAGGAGCAGTAAATTTGGGGTCTCTAGTTTCATATTTGTTGTAAGATTTTGGACAAATTACTGAAAAATTTTAACTTTATGTTTCCTCTATAAATGGAAATGATGACCACAAGAATGTTTTTATTTATGGGTTAAGTCAGAGGATAGCAGGAACAAGTTGAAATACCAACATGCCCAGCAGGTCAAGCAGTCGCAGCGCATGTTAAGTTTGAGTCTGGGTGTCAGTCAGTAAAGGGGATGTCAGACACAAAATGAGAGATTTTGGGGAAGAGGTTAAGTGATAGCCTCCAAGGTGGCCCCCGTGATCTTTGCTTGGTATCATTGTATATAACCTCCTAAATTAAACAGAGATGTCAAGAGAAGCCAATAGGATATTGTGGAAATGACAACATGACTTTTGAAGATAGGTCATAAATTACCTTGTGTCTTTTATTCCTGTATTCTCTTAGATCATTCACTCTGAGTAAACCAGTTTTGTGTGAGACACTCGAATCAGTGTATGGAGATTTCTGTAAGGCAATACTAACACCTCTTCATAACAGCCAGGTTCATCTTGCCAGTCATGGACGTGAACCTACAGTCAGTTCAGACAAATAGAGTCCCTGCCAGCATCATGACTGTAATCTCATGAGAGACCTCCAGCTGGGAGTACATATTAAAATCTATGGAGGGATCAAAACTTTAAGATTGTTGACAACACATTAGCTTTCCTCATTTTCATGGAATTTGGGAGAACACATAAATTCTGTGGTCAGAGACAAAGTGATTACTCATAGACATAACAATATCTAGAGTATTTGCATTTTCTTGAAATTCCACAAACCTCACTTCCCATGGGACAATACAAAGATGGCCAGGTGGTATTTGCACTCAATGGATTGTATTACATGAGAAATATCATGCTCAGAAAATTCTATCCCTATCTTTGGCTCAGGTAAAAGATATAAATAGCTATCTTGTCCCTGAAACGACGATTTAGAATAAAGGAACTCAATATCTGTTTTCAGTTGATGCAAAAATGTGAGAAACCAGCGAGAATTACCTCTCAGTCATTTCCAGCAGAGTCACTCCTAATTTGTCACTCGCAGAAATTATGAGATAATACTTGATTACTATTTTAAACTCAGAAAATTATCCTATTATACAGCAGAACACATTTCCAATGGAAAAACCAAATTAAATATGTAGGTTATTTGTGCTTGCCTTTTGTTTAACCATCTGCCTCTACTCCTTACTCCCATGCCTGCCATGTGAGTAACTTGCCATGGGGAACTTTCTCCAGGGGTCATCAGTAGAAGACCTTACTTCTTGAATTTATTTCTGTCAAGCCTAGCATTTTTTTTTTTTTTTTTTGGACAACCCAGTGATTCTTTCTGAGAGTGAGAGTCAATTGTATAGATTTGCTCCTCTGAACTCAGATTTCTTACTGTATTTCAAACCATTCTCCCTAACCAGAACTTATAGATAACTGAAATAATTTGGGATATAGTAATTGGGTTCCATCTCCCTTAATTCAACTCACAGCATAGGAAAAATCTCTTTGCATTATCATGTGGGTTGCAAAATAAAATGAAACACATGAGCGGTGTTTATTAAAAGATCATTTGTCAATTATAAAAATCTTTATAAATGATCAATAGCTTCTCAGATTTTCTAGGAATTGAATTATACTAGATTTCTAACTACTGGTCCAATTTAATATATACTTAATTTTATTCACAATTTATACTTACGACTAAAAACAAAATGACTGCTAAATTCACTAACATTTAAATGAATGCATATGGCAAAGAACTCTTTACAAAACAAATTGCTTTATCATTCTCATGAAAGATTTATTAAAAATATTCTTTTAATTATTTATAAAAATTCAGTAATACAAAAATTTGTCTATTAAAAAGTTGATAGTGTTTAATATAAAATAGGATTTACTAGATCAATAAAACATAGACTTCCTAGATTTTTTTTTCTTTTTTTTGTGGCACTGGGGATCAAACTCACAACCTCACACCTGTTAGGCAGGTGCTTAAGCCACTGAGCCAAACTCCCAGCCCTAGTTTTTTGAGACAGGGTTGCACTATGTAGTTTAGGCTGGCCTTGTTCATGTTGTAGCCCAAGCTGGCCTCAAACGCACAACACTCCTCCTACCTCAGCCTCCCGAGTGCTGGGATTAAAGGCATGTGCCACCATGCCCAGCTCCTAGAATATTCTTGAACAATATGTTGGAAAATGTTTTTCATTTATTTTGATGTAAAGATTAAATTTTTAACAAATAGAGGTTTGAAAAACTACTGACATAAATTGTTGAACATCAAAGAATTATTTTGTTACCAAAGTATTTAAAATATCTCAATGCCTGGCTACAAAAATGGTAAATCCATTTCTCATATACCCATATTTTTGAATGCTATTTGAATATTATATAAGACAGTGAAATAGGTTCTTAGAATATTGGAATGTTCTCAACATATGATAATAGAGCAAAATACAAACATTATGTACAGTGAGATTGTAGTCATATTAAATATTCATGTACATATGACTGAGTAAATATGCTAAGATGCAAATATTAATTAAAACAAAATCTCAGTGTAAAAGAATTAGAAACTACGTATTACTACTTATGCTTCCTGAATTTCCAAATATTTCTAGTAATTATTAAAATTAGTAACTTCTAAAATGTTGTATGTCTTTGTTTAAAGACTAAAAGAACAAATTTTGACTGAATAGCATAAAGAAACACTAAAATACCTTCTACATATTGCAAAACAATATTTTCCCAACCTACTCTAAAAAGAGATTTATAGTAATAAATTACTCTGTACTTTCTGTATGACTGTATAACTAAAAGTGGCCAATCATATCTATGACATTCCATAACAAATAATTGAAATTCAAGTCAAATGATTGCTAACTGCTGTTTTAGAAGAGCATTCCTCTCAAGATATTGCTAATTGATAACTTTTTAAAATTTTAAATGTTTATTGAAAAGCAACTATACTTCTACTTCATAGTAACAAACAAAAGCCAAACACATGGATTACAAGAGTATTAAAATGTAAAATATAAAATAGCTAATTGATATTTTAAAATGAAAATTGTGAGAATTCAAAGTGATACTTTTCACTATAATTGTAACTTGGCCATTTTTATGTTATGAGCACATTGGTTTTTAAGGTCTAGTTAAACAGAAAATGAAAAGATGTGTATGCGTCATGGGAAACAATCTGTGTACAACACGGTCTTTAGCATTCTGAAAGAGAAAACAAGAACACAGAAATAGGTTTGTACTTGGGCAATTTCTCTGCATCTCTGTTTCTTTGATGAAAGATATTTTTAATTTATGTTACAAACATAATGAAATACGAAGACTGTGTATTCTTTTACTGGTGTTCAGTAACTTCAATTTTTCTAAATCTCTTAAATATTACTCACATAAACTTTTCATATTATTCTACAGGCAGCTGTTTCAAAATATTCATTTCTAGTAGGTGGTGTAATGTTTAACTTCTTATCACCCCCCAAGAGCTAGACTCAGAGGCCAGGCTTTAGGATGGTGATTGAATTATGGGAGTGCCTTTAGGCAGTGGGACCTGGCTGGAGGGCTGTCACAGGAGGTGTGACATGGGAGAGGGCATCTCCCTTCCCAGCTCCTCCCTTCTCTCTGCTTCATGGCTGCTGTGATGTGAGCAGTTTTCCTCCACCAGGCTCTTTCTCCACCCCTTGCTACAGAGGAGATGCCCAGCTGTGGACTACAACATGGGGGGGCGGGGAACTTTCCTCCTTTAAAATGTGGATGACAGTTATTGTGCTGCAACAATAAGAAAGTGACTAAAATGTGGGGAGCAATTTCTGCTCTAGTTCCTGATCCATTAAATAACAGTAGGAACCACGGTGTATAGGAATGTTTGAGCAGGCTTGTAATTTACATTGTCTCATTCTCTCTTTTGTTTCACTAATTCTCCACATTGTCTTCAAGTTTGTGTGCAGAAAGCCAAACAAAAAGAAAATTTAAATGACTGAATTATGTATTCCTCACCTGCAAAATTACATAGCCTGGCATCCAGGATGCTTCAGAGCATTCCTCCACTCACTTTTTTGCCATTATCTACATATGCTGTGCAAATTTCAACTTCTATAAGTTTATTCCAACTGGAATCACATAGGAATATGCCTGTACCTCCACAAATTGCATTTATTTTATTCTGCAATTTTTCACTCCTTATTCTGTTTTGCTCTTTAGACTATAGGAAATACAAGTGTCCTTTTCTTCAATTCTTATCTTTCTTTCCTTCTCTCAACAAGTCATTATTGTGCAACTCCTGTGTTGCACAAACATTATTCTAGGCACCAGAGACACAGAAATCACATTTGTCCCTGCTATGAAGGGCCTGTTATAGTGCTAGCAAATATATACCTGAGAGAAAGTTTTATGCAAATAATTCACTTCTTTCAGTCATTGGAACCATGGTAAGTGCTAAGAATGTGTTGTCTTATGAGGTTTGTTTGGAAAACCTGTCAAATCTTGATTGTTATGCAAAACATTCAAAAGATTCTCAAATATAAACTGTGATTTATGGAATGAGCAGTAGTTAACATAATAAAAATCAAGGAGGAATTAGCCAGTTGGTATGAATAACATGACCAAATTCCCTGACATTGGAAGGACATGAAAAAAGAAGGGGGCAATATGTCTATACTGCATAGAAGTCAAGCGTTTATTCAACAAAGATGGGACTATAATATATTCCTGATAGTTACTCTATCTATTCTGCTAAAAATGAAGAATAGATAGAGTAAGACAGCAATGACTGTGTTCTCGTGACTGTTTAGTAACCAACTTTTTCTTTCTGGGATTGACAAATGGAAGGATAAATTTCAAGTCGTTATCTCTGCCCTTGAACATCACTGACTAACCTTGAGCAAAATCATTGTGCCAGAAATAGGTGAGAGTAGCTTTCAAATACACACATCCCTCTTGGGAGAAAACTCTGCTAAAAGAATTTTTATAATGAAATTTGGCAATGGACTTAAAATTGCACATCTGTGAAAATGTAATGCCAAAAGCCTTCTTCTCCTGGGCAGAGAGGTGTGAGAGAAGATGAAGACACTGCTTTGGAAACAACTCTCCTGGAATTTCTTCGGCTCACATGCAATGCCAGGCACACCTGAATGGGTAAAGTGGGGTCCAGACACCCAGATGAATGCCCAGGTTACAGCTAATTAAGGAAACTACGTGTAAGACAACAAACAACAAGATCACCTGATTCTTATTTCCCTGTCCATTTCTAGGACATTGCTTGTATAACTCTGCAGAGGATAGATCATGGGAATCCAGGTTTGTTAGGAGAGAAGAGAGCGAGGAAGGGAAAATAATCTCAAAAAAGAAGGAATAGAATGAAGGAGTAACAGGATGAATAAATTATGGCTAGAAGGACAATGATAAAATATAGCTACTAGGAAGATAGGAAAATGAGAAGGAAAGTGTGAGAAATGAAATATAGTCATTGAATCAGAAGTTCAATTAAGAGTATTTCAATGAACAGTCTCCCATTGTCTTCTAACTCTAAATTAGTCAAATTCACAGTAATTTGACTAATGAACTGAGGTAGAAAAATGGTTTAGTAAAATTTTCCATATTTGGAACATAGTATCACTTCTGTAGGCAGCTCACAAGCAACAATGAGCTTATAATGTTCAACACTACAATTAAATTTTGCACATATCATTTAAAAGTATTGTGTACTTCTTTTCTTGTAATGGATAATTTCAACAGAAATATGCAAGATAACATAATGTCTCCACACTTCTCTCTTCCCAGACTCTTTCTCCCTGTGCTATCTTATATTGAATCTATTGTTTTATAACATTTCTATCTTTTAAATATATCTTAAGATCTGGCAGTCTCTTCTGGTACATTTTTAAAAAATGTTTTATTTAAAGAAAGACTTTAATCAAAATTTTAATTAAGGATTCCATATTTTCATGAAAATAATTGGTTGTGAGTTCTGCAGGGTGAGTAAAATTCTTTTTTTTTTATTGAAACGGATCGTACGTTAGCGAAGGAAAAGCCAGGTTCCAACCTCAAAGTGGATGTCACTTCACATTTTTTTTTAATAGTACTCTGGGGAATTTTCCTCTAGCACTGAAAGGACAACATGGGATATTTTCTATCTTCAGGAATTTCTAAGAAAACCTGAAACAATTTGCAACTTGTCACGTTACAATAAGTATGTGAGTCAAGTTCAGCATCCTCTTAGCTTCACCCCGCCTCATCAGCTTTCAGATGCACATTCTACTGCCAAAGCTGCTCTGCGGCCTCTATTATGTGTTCCCTATAATTTAATATCTATTGTACACTAGTTAGACACTGCTTGACACAAATATCTATACATAGTCTGGAGAAGAGACCACAAAATTTGGGGTCAAGTTGCTAATACTACTAAGTACTGCTAATTACTTTGAATATAAAGGTCTTAATTCTGGATTCCATTCCCTTGCCAAAATGAATTTATTCTGGGAACAATGTCTCAGACATATTTGAATACTGTTATAGCCGTTCAAACTTTCTTGAAGTTCATAGAAGTCACATACTTTTATTATTCAAAAATATATATTTAAAATTAAATGTGTTCTACATAAATGTATGTGCATGCCAATATACATATTCATATGTAGGATTCAACAAATATTTAACACCACTTCTGAAAGGCAGATGACTTTAATGGTTACAGGAAACACTTTTTCCTGCAATTTTATGCATATTACATCACTGTGAATGTTTTCTATTGTAGAATAGGGTACACTTTGTGTTGTAACATTTATTGATGATTTTATTCCTCACCTCCTATTCATTAACTGTAATTTGTGATGTAAAATGCTAGGTGTTTCAAGAAATGTAAACTAAGTTGTTTTAATCTTCCAGCTGCCACATAAATTGGGCAAACAAGATATCTGGGAGCTATTTCAGGTATAATATGTATTCATTCATCCAATAACATTTATTCAGTTATGACTATGTTATATGCTATTAGATGCTAAGGACTCAGATAAAGATAGGGAATATATACTAAATCCTACTGTGAATGTTTTTGCATGAGTTATCTCATTTAGTTTTTATAAATGCCCTATGAGACAGGCACTGTTTTACCTTACTTTTTTTTTTTTTTTTTTTTTTTTTTTTTGGTATCAGACCAGGAAATGAGGCAGAAAATGGTACATTGGCTAAGTACAAGTAAGTGGGGAAACTGTGGTTTAAATCCAGAAAGTCCTTTCCAAGATCAACACCTTTAACTATATATATTTTTGCCCCTCAGATGTAAATAAGGGAGTGATCGCTTTGAGTTTAAATCAAAGTTAACACTGTTAATCTTTACCTAAACATATTTGTACTTTCTGGAGATAAGAAGAGGACAATTTCAGAGCAACTGAACACAGCTGAATTACACACATAGCTGAATTACAAAGTGAAGTATAGTATAGAGGGTCCTTGGATCCCTTCAGAAGTTTAAAAAGTATTTCCAGAAGAGAAAGTTGAACATTGAAAGAAACATTTAAATGTGTATTTCAGAAGGTCAGAACTCCTCAAAAGTCAAATGGAGGAGACCGGCTTAGGAGTTTCCCTGTACAGATAACATATCTAGAATTACATCTGGAAGAGAAACATTCCTGGGTAGAAAAATTTGTGAATCTACCAAACTAGCTAAATCTACTCTTATCTTGTTAAATCTCTTAAGTTATCATTTCTTAAGGGCAATACCTGTCAAAATTCAAGGGTATGTATCCTAGTCAGTAGTAGGATGTAAATGTACAAAACATGAAAAATCCGGAGAATAATATACTAAACTTAATGTCTTTAGTAAACATTTAACTCTGATTTACCAAATGAGTCATCATATGTCAATTCAACAGTACAAGTAGGTATATGCAAGATGTGAATGAATCATGTGTCACATAAATAATTGTATTGAGGGCACACATTAATGGATTCACTTCAGGCTTATAGCAGGCATTATCAATGCATTCTAAGGTCAGTACCACTCACCATGACAACTGTGAAACATTCAAATAGAGAAAAAAGGGTCATGATCTGAGATCATTCAGTCTTTTCCCTCATGGAAGTCAAGGACTCAACCTCAAGTTTAGGAAGCTTCTCTCTTTGGCCCCTTCTTGATTTATGTAATGCTGAATAACTTTACTTTATATCCAGGTGATTCATGTACTACCTGGAGTTTCCATCTACTGACTTTAACATAGAAAATCAGATGCCAATTTAAGAAAACTCATTCATGCTTCAAAAAGAAAAGCACGTATCTCCTACAGTAGTCTGAAGCAGCCACCCCCAGCGGAGCACTCAGGAAATCAAATTATGATGGTAACTCCATTTTATACCACAGTTTTGATTTTTGCATAGTAATTAAAATAATCAAAACCAATATTTCAATTTAAATTTCCTCCAATGCATATTAGTTGTTATTAAGTCAGATGTTTGTTCATTTGTTTGTTTTATGAGGCAGGGTCTCACTTCATAGTTCAGGTTGGCTGGGACTCACTATGTAGCCCAGGCTGGCTGCAAACTCATGGCTATTCTCCTGCTTCAGACTCCCAAGTGCTGGGATTATAGGCAGGCACCACCATGTCCAGCTAAACAAGCTATTAAAAAATTACATTGCAAAAGAATATTTGTTAAAAAGTAATGTACAAAATGATGTAACTATATTGCATTTTTTATGAAAGTATATACACGTATATGAAAAATTACCAAAAATTCAAAATAAACATTAGAACTATCACTGTGTATCAGGATCACTGCTGACTTTTTCCCACATTGGCTTTTATTCTGAAAGATTTTGTTGGCTGACATATTAACCTTTTTAAGGTAATTTTTTTCTTGAGATGAAATACATTGGTATTTCACCAAGATGTTATGTTCAAAAACTTTCTATCTCATTTTCATGGGTTTATGATATTGTGCATTTTATGTCAGATTATTTACTTGTGATTTTTGATATCTCTTTCTTCAAAATGACTCTCACTCTTCTGGTCAAGTATCAGTGACCTCTAAACCAAGGTTGTGCACAGCAGGCCACAGTCCATCACTTGGTGGTTGCAACCAACATTTGATAAAAGTAGCTAAAGTTACCAAAAGAGGAAACACAAGTGTACACTGCATGTATTAAGAAAAATAATTTTGTGGAACTGTGTTCATTGGATGCATTAAAATAGGTAGGTATTATGGAATATGTATTTTACACAATGGGCTAGGTGCAGGAATTTTGAAAATTTCTAATCTAAAACAATGTACAAGAATAGACAAATAAGACCTCAGAAGGTTTACTAAACTCACCTATTTAAAACTGTGATATTCAAGAGCAGTGTTCATTGATAACTGGTGCTGCTTTTAATCATTCAGCTATAAGGTACACTGTGGAAGGATGGTGACTAAATAGGAAAAATTCATTTAGTGCTTCAGAACTTTTTATTCTTTTTACTTCTCAGCCTTCCTTGATATGACAAACATGAAACACTCTGGAAGACAAACAAAGAAAAATATAGTCATTTATAAGACTAAATTGATCATTTTAATAAATATTATTTCTGGTCCTTATAAAAGCAATGATAACAAAAAAATCCATACTTTGCCTCCATTAGTATCAATTAGTTACATAGTCATTTCTCAATTATATCGCTGCCTACCATGCATGTATCCAATAATCTAAAATTAAAATCCAGTATGCTGTGCCATTCTCATTAAATGCCTAACATCTAATCTGTTGCACTTGAGCTAGTGAAGGATATTGTTTTGGAAAGGTAATTAGCAATATTATTACTTACGACATTCTATCTGTTAGAGTACAGATTCTTAGAAGAAACTAGCAAATATTCTAATTGAACTATCCATTTAACATAAGCATTTGCACTGATACTGTTAATTATTCTTCACTTTAACTGGTCAATTAAAACTGTAAAAGGGTGGTCAGTGTAAAAGTGGTATTTTAAAATTGTTGTCTCCCCATCATTTAACTGCAATAATTTAATAGTTTCACTTTCACCAAGTAAATCAAGTGCTTCCTAATACTCATATCTTTCTTAAGTTTAAAATAAGAAAAACAAGTAATAGTCTGCGTCGTATGGTGACAAGTACAGTTCAAAGTGTCATTATTGCCATTTTCATGGTGATAATTAATCCTTTAGTCATTATCATAATGAGAAACCATGTTCAGAAAACGATGATTGAAAAAGTCGGATATCAAGCACAAGTCATTCACTGCCTATTAGACAAATTGATTCTTACACTTATGGCATATTAGCACAGAGTCTTCCAAATAATTTATCTATCCTACTCCAACTTTTCTCGCCTTATGTTTCACTTTATGATTTTTTTTTAAGTGGACTGCTTTAACATGAAGTACCAATATTATACTTTTATTTCTTCATTTGAGATGGATCTTTCATCCTAATCAGAACTGTTTCTTGATTTCACCCCTTAAGTGAAATAATTGGAAGAAGTTTGTAATTGCCTATGGTCAATTAAGTCTGAAAACTTTAAAACTTTCAAGTACAACTTTATCAACTTCAAAAGAACTGACAGTCATTTTCACACTACCCTATGAAATCCATAAGCAAAGTTAGCATTTTATAAAATCCTAATTCAGAAATTATCTAGGAACACACAAGTGCAAAATAAGATGCTGACTTTTTCCAATAGGCAAAACCTGTAATACTGTGCATCATCAAGGGTGAAATATCTTAATAAGTTTTCTCACTTAGCTTTAATTTCAGTCCTGTAAACGTTCTCAAGAATGTCATGTACTCACCCTGAAAATACACTGAACTTCCTTAGATTCATCTTTCTTTTCTCTTTTTCCTACTACATTTCTCATTAGCAAATTAGGATATTGAAATGAATAGTTTTGTCTTTGACAATAATGATCCAGCATACACATAGTGTACACATCTCAAGTAACCAAATTACAGTATAGCATCTTTGGATATTTTTTTCCTGTGGCACTTCTCAGTCATGAGTAGTGTTTCATAAAAAACAAGGAAAGAATGAAGATTAGGAGCACACCACTAAGATTAATAATACAGAGGCTTCATCCAAGTGGGGACATATTCCCAAGACAAAGTCTCAAACTGCCTCAAAGGCAAGCATACAAAAACTCAACCTTGTAAATATTTCTACAGTAACTAGTCCAATTCAAAAGAAAGAAAAGGTAAAGAAAAAAAGGAAGGAAGGTGATAATAAACTTATTGGTTCAATTATGTTCCCAGAACCAACAAAAAGCAAGAATTATCTGATGTACTTCACTGATAGTTCCAGCATCAGTAATCAGAAAAAGGGAAAATCAGTATGGATAGATTTCAGTCCTACAAAGAGATTTCCATAATAGCTAAAGTTATAATTATTCCATGTTAGAAAGTTGGCCATGTCACTAAGTCATTGAATCTTATCTTGGAAAGCTGGATTCAGAGCAGTGCTTCTTTCTGAACCATTTTTCAGTGATACCTTTCCAAGTCAAATCCCACTCAAAAACCAGGCATGATAGTATGCACCTGTGATCTTAGCACTTTGAGAGACTGAGTCAAGAGGGTTGAAATTTCAATTCCAGCCTGGGCAGTTTAACAACTTAGTGAGTCCCTGTCTCAAAACAAAAAATTTTAAAAAGGGGTAGGAAATGTAACTCTGCCTGAAGGCACTGTGTTTGATCTTGGGGAATGAAAATTTTATTCAGTAAGGTTTTCTGTTTCATACATCAGCAATGTTTTGAATCAGTTTGTGGATTAAGACTGGTATAAAATGTATTTATGTCTCTAATACAATTATGCCTATGTTTCTATAAAGATCAAGAATGTTTCCTTCCCTATATGCAATATTTAAAATCCAGGTGGAAGAGGGTTATTGCTTTTTCAAATTTGTTTACACAGCACAGTCAACTAGAACATTAATACAACCAGAATTTTGAATTTGTGGGAAGAAGAACAGTAATACAATAAAACAATTCAATGGTAGCTTTAATATGTTCTGAAGATCATGCAGTTGTCTGTTCTAGGTTTCTTTGCCATGTAGTCATAGATTAACACAGGACGATTTCACAGTTTTTTGGCTAAGTAATCAGGAGCTAGCTGTCCTAGCTCTTGGATCAATAAATTATGCTCAAAACATCCTGACTAATTCATTTAATGGACATTTAGAGTATGTAGACTTAAAGAAAATGTCAGATTGGACAAACAGCAATCATTATGCACAGCTGTCATAACTAAACAAAGTTTGGAAGGGGACTGGAGCCATTGGCTGCTATTATTTAGGTGACTGTCTTAATCTGCCACTGTGAAAATGCAAGCCATCTTTCTGTTCTTCATTCCAACAATATCCTTTCTCAGATCTGGAAATTTTTTTGTATGCTGTTTCCCAAGATGACCACCACTAACATCCTTTCTACTTTAAATGTTTGCTGTCCTTCAGATTTTTTTTTCCTCAATTATCTGATTGAATTTTCTTTTAAATTTTATGCCACATATTTCTCTAAGGCCATGTGATGTAGTTAGCATTTTCTCATAGACAACTGGTCAGCTTCTCCTAACAGCTCTTAATACGAATAAAACGTAATGACTATTGTACTATAAAATGACCTTAATTAGTACAAATAAAGAGGAGCATAGATGAGCATGTAGAGCTTTTCTTCTTCCTTCTTTCCTTCCTTCTTCCTTCCTTCCTTCTTCCTTCCTTCCTTCCATGTGCACTTTTTCCTTTCTTAGTCCTTTCTCTTTTCCAGTTAGTTAGGCCTACATCTTTTAGATACAGGAGAAAAATGGATGGTCTGGGAGATGGAAGTTGCTGTATAAAACGGAGTGGCAGTGATTAGAACAGGTTACAGGATCCTCAGTAGGGTAAAGAAGGCATCCAATAGTGGGATAGGCCAGTGGGAGGAGTCAGGTACAAAGCAGGAAAGGAAAGCAGGTTCCCCAATGAAAGCCTCTTGTTAGATTCTGGAGTCTGGTTGTCTCAGCAGGGTATCTGTGCCAGGACAGACTGAAACCAGAGACGTTGGTTTGTATAGACAGAAATGTGTAATCAATAACAATACTGAGGATTTGGGAAGCAGGTTTCTCACTGGAGAGGCAATTTACAGAAAACTTTTAGCTAAAATAAACTCTGTGGTAATGAAGTAGAGTTGGAATTATTGGTAGGAATATATATCTGAATGTACAGACACATGTATAAGGTACATATGAAGTCATTTATAGGAAAAAGGTAAATGTACATTTAATAAATACATGTGGATCAATAATAAGCATTAATAAATGTATGTGTGCACGTGCACATTCCTAACTTTGATTGCTTGAGAGCAATGACACTCTAATAGCAATGAGGAAATGAAGAGAAACCAGATCTTGGCTTCTGAATATGCCCTGTTTGTAAAAGTTCACACCATCGTAGAGGTAGAGCTGCTTTCAGCAGGAGGGTTAAGACAATACAAGATAAACTAAGACATCTTGATAAGTTAGGGGTGGGGTGAAGAAGTAACAAAGGCACAGCAACAAGATGGGAAAACTCCTATTGGAAACATTTATATAATTTGAACATCAACATAAGCCATAGGAATGGGTTAGAAACTATTAAATGAATAGGACTCCATTACTATGTCCATATGTATGTGAAAAATTAAAGGATAATTATAATGCAGAAAATATTACATAGTTTGAAAGTACTTTCCTATGAAGAAATTATTAATTCCAAAGGCTAGAACTGGTGCAGAAGACATGCAAGATTTTCAAAGAAACCTCTAAATAATCATGCAGAATGATTGGTGGACTAAATGACATGTGTGTGCCAGGTTCAGGAATCCTGGCACGTACCACTCTGATCCAACAATAAAAATGAACATCATAAGTAGTGAACAAACAAAAATTCGTGAGCAACTCAATGGGATGTAATGAGAAAAACACTGAATTTATTCTTTGATATTCCTTTTAATTACATACATAAATATATATTCAAATCTAAATTTAATCATGAACATCAATCTAATCTTTCTTTAAAAATTCTCCAAAGTAGTCTATAATCTTCAAAACTGTGTAAGTTATGAATCAGATGCTGGGGAAGTTATGAATCAGATGCTAACCTAGGATGAAGCAGAATATAGAACTATCACTACATACTCTACTTGAAGCTGACCTAGGTGATCTGATATTTAAATGGAAATGGTATGCTAATTTAAAGTTTTGATGGTTCTGTCAATGTTGAGAAAACAGTAAGTAATACACGCCAAGTGGGAGGAAAATAAACAATGGTCGGTAATGGAAACAATTATTTTTGGTATATTTGAAAATTTTAAGTTTATGATTGCTTTTACACCTAAAAATGAATGAATAAATAAACACACTGGGAAATGAAATACAATAAAATCCAAAATTGTTTATTAGTGTACTAGTTTCCTATTATTCCTCATTGTCATATGTGTTCCTGCAGATCTGGTTACATATGGCACTAAAAAATATTTGAGTTTTCTCACATTCTATTGATAGATGGATAGATACATAGATACAAAGATATTATATATATATTCAATGCTTAAAAGGTTTAATCTATGCTTAACCACATAATTCTTTGTTCATAAATATATTGTAAATATTTTTTGGAGTTTTTAATGGAGAAAATGTTTAGATATATTTTAAAACAGGTAGAGAATCTTGAAGCAATTCTCAATACAGAACGCAGTGCATAATGTATTCCATTAATGCATGGGGTAATAGCATTCATTTGTGAGAAGTATTCAGGAAGTTTTTTCCAAGTCTCACTAGCACTCTGTGCCATTTTCTGGAAAACAGATGCATGAATCATTGAAGACTGTCTTAAAAAGGAGTCAAACATTGCAAAGGATTCCCATAGTTAGTAGACTATGTTGATAGTTCTTTAAGGTGAAGTTTGTTTCAGATGGATGTTATGGGTCAGGCAATGTTTCTTCTCTCACTTTTGCTAATGATAAACTAACGGTTATGAGATTAGATAGGGTATAAGATTTTTCCTACTTTCGTGTTGGTTCTATCTTTTCCTTACCTTGTTCTGAATTAATTATGGCTCTCATTGTGTAGAACTCAAATGCAAAATATGCATTTGTCTTTTGGAAATCAATTAATTCCATGGAATAAATTATTTCATTGAATTTAACTCACTGCATTTTAGATTTTCATTTAGTATGAGAAAGTCTCTGATTTTTTTTATAAATACTACACATGAAATGTCAAAGCATTTTGAAACTTCTATGCTTCCTGTTATATTTCTCACCTCGCACCTTGTAAAATAATTTGGTTAGATGAGGTTAAAGATGGAACAGGTTGTCTGACTCTCTTATGACTGTTGTTTATTTTAACTTAAAATTGAAACATGTACATCTGTAAAACAACTGTAGAAGTATTTCCGAGGATAATTTTGAGCCCTGTTTCAGATGTCATTACCCTCTCCCCTATCCCCTGCATTATCTCTTCTCATTTCCATGGACTATTTCATCCTAAGACACTGTGTAATATTAAATTACAGTAATAGCAATCAAAGTCATGGGGAGCAAAAGGATTTTCAATTGCAGCCCATGCTTGCCTCTCAATAGCATGGCAGAAGAAGAGTCTGCAAAGCACAACAATTCAGGGAACTTGCCAGCAGCATCATTGTCCTCGTGGTGTCTAATGACACTGAAGTACTTCCATGATTAAAATTTAAAGGCTTCCTAGTAACCAAGTAAATTGCCCAAAACTCCTTATCCAGCACTTACCAAAAAGATTCTGATTTTAATATACTATTAATCAAGCTCCTGCCAAGTTTACCACTGATACTGTACTTACAGTTACAAAAGGGCTAACTTCATCTCTCTCAGTATGCATGAATGGGGTGAATGCTTTTCTCGATTAGTCAGTTACCCTGCAATAAGAAAAACTACAAATTTGGTTTAGATACACATTACTGTGGACACTAGTTGAGAATGTGGTAACAACAAACCAAACTATTTTAAACTATTCATCATATATATGAATGACTACAAATCAGAATTCCTTGGCGTTCATTGCTAAGAATGAGTTATGGAGTTAAAAAACCTGAATACATATACTGAAATAAGCTTTACAGTATAAAAATTAACTAAGGAATTTATTTCATGAAAATACTGATGAGATATGCAAAGATTTGCCTGTAAGTATGTCAGTGCTGTTCACAATAGCAAATATTTTAAGTAACCTAAATACTGAAGTAGAAAACTGATTATATAAATAATGAACCATTTCTACAAAGAACTGAATAATATAAAAGGTTTATAATGTTTTTACTACTGTGCATATTAAGTGGCAAATAGTTGTTTTATTTTGTTAAAATATATGCAAATACAAAGTATAATTGTAAATATAATTATCTGCATATAAATGGTGCTTATCTTTTGACAATTCAGTATTATATTTATCTTCTTAATTTTGATTTATTTGGATTTTCAACATTTATAACATACTGCTTCAGAACCAGATAAATGATATAGCCGTAGGAAAACCGAAATATTTTGTCCTTTCTTTTTTCTCATCAGCACTTATTAGTCCCACATGGCTGTTATACCTAGTCACATAATTCTTAAAAAATAGTAACAAGAGAAGTATTGAAAAATTGATGTTTTTCACAATGACTCCTTTTGTGAACGACGTTTGGCAAATGACAGATATAATTGCTAAGTTACTTTGATCAATTTAGAAAAATAAAAATTTTGCTGATTTAGTTTTAAATTAATTCTTAGTGTTCTAGAAGGGAAGAATTATTTTTTCCAATATTATTAAGGTCAAGAAATTTTACTTTATCTCTTGTATAAAATATAAGATCCTAAAACGCAAGTGAGTATATGGCAGTATTTGCTAGTTAAAATATAAAAAAATAAAAATTAAACTTTTATAACTTGAATTTTATAAGTCAATAATTATAGTAATAAAATATTCATGTATCAGTTAAATTTAATTAGTGATCCATGTATCAAAGAAGAAAAAATAATTTTCTATAGATTTTGCCAGAATTGAACAATCAAAATTCTGGAGGGATATGGATTATTACTGTTTTTTTGTTATTTGAAAAGGCTGGAATAAAACTACAAAATCAGATTTCTTTATGTTAAATATAGTTATTAATATGTTACTGTTGAAATCTTATTTAATATAGCATTTTACAAAGTATCTTAAAATAATCTCTGCAACTAAATCTCAAAAATTGACTTTAATATTTTTGTAGATGAGAAAATTGTCTATCAGCATAAGATAAAATGTTCAACATTACTGATAGAGGTAAACAAAAATAACATGCTACATTTAATTTTAATTTAAAAAACTAAAATTTACCTTTGTTATTATTTTGGTGATAATATTTGATGCAGTCAATGATTTGTCGAGCAAAGTTTTCTCTTATTTCTGGGAGAATATATAATTTTTCTGGAAAGAAATGAAGTTCTATATATCAGATTTCAAAATTATTCACATGACTCAAGCAAATTCTCTGGCTTCTGAGAATCAAGGTTTAAAAACTAAAATATGCAAAGAACTTATGATAAAAGGTGTCCATTGCTTTATTTTTTATTACTGAAAAAATAGGTATACTTAATAAGTAGTAATCTCAAAGTGAGCAATAAAAATAAAACTATATACTGATTTGAGTGTTATTACTAATGTTATGTAAACAACAAGCTAATTTTCCATGTTAGTTAATATTTTATTACTTATGTCAGGGAATAAATATATATGTCTATTTATGTATATAAATACATGTGTATAACAATGAACAAAATGCTTCAAGTGCTTAATTAAAATTGTTCAGTAAAAGTACTGGACAACATTTTTCAACATCTATTTATTCTTTGTTGTGGATTTTAGACTTTTTGTGAGCTAGCATTGTCTCTATAAACAGAAAAATATAAAACCATATTTTAACCTGTTCTGTCACAAAAATATCTCTAGACTGACTTAAGATTGAGATTCATTTGTTACTATTTACTTGAAGTCTTTTGGAATAATTCCTTTCAAGATAATTGATACAAGTAGAGAATCAAAGGTTTCACACTAATTACAATTTAAAATGATTGAAATATTCCCTTTAATTTTTCCTTGGAGAAGATATTTCCAGAAATTATATTTGGAAAAATTTATTTCATTCCACAGCCAAAAATCAATTGAAAGTCAATCATTGTGCAGTTTCAGGTATTCTTGATTGTTTTGATCTGTGTAATTACAATGATTTGTTATCTATATACTGCTCAGTGATTAGGATTTAAAAAACATTCTGCAGTAGATGATTCATTAGCATTAACTCAAATAGATTCATATTTAAGATCTATTTATGCTGAAACAAGCACCAAAATGATTAGGCCCTTTATTTTTAAATTCTTTTATCTCAAAACTATAAACTAAAATTAACAATTTTCTATATAGTCAAGTACTTAGAAGATAAGTAATACAATGTTGGCAATTGCAAACAAATATGTATGATCATATATACATACAATTAAAAGACATAGATGTATAATGCTCAGTATACTTTAGTATACTTAAATGATTTCTTGTGACCTTTATAAACAAAATCTGAATAAAACACTTTCTGTAAGCTTTTGCATTATAATAGCATGCAACCACTTGTGAATGAAATTAGTTGAATAATACTTAGAACCTGTGATTAAAAATGACAACAAAAAGAATGAAATTAAAGTAAAAACTTAAAATCACAGATAGTTCTGAGCAGTTCCAAGGAGAATCGAAAAATTTCCAGCTATTGCTTTATGAATTCATTGGTGTCATTCTTTATGAGACCAGTAACTTCCTGTAGACACCAAAAATAGATCTCTACTATTTGGAGGATAATTTAGATATGTATCTATAATTTGAGACTTTTTAAACTCAGGTCTTTGAAATATTAGTAACTAAATATTTAACTATTTTAAACTACCTTTGTGCTCTAATTTCTTAGAAAGTTAAAATACTAAAAATGCTATCAAATGATATTGAAAATGTATACTGCCTCTAACATGTGATAATTAAGTACACAAATAAATACACAAATATTTAGTAGATGAAATTAAGGATTGTGACCGAGAATAGTAAATATCAGTTGATTATCTTCTATTTCTTAAATAAAGTTTTCTTCATTACACATGTATTTGATTAAAATGTATTTGAGTTGAGTATGCCATGAAGGATTTGAATTTGAACACTGTGAAAAGAACTTGAACTAGTATGCAGGTTATTTCTTCATGAAGGGAATTCTCAAGTTTGTTCATAAGTGCTAAGTAAATCTTACCAACAGAATATTTAGGAAATTGTCTAGTCTGTAATAATGCTGAATTTCCCTTTGCATTACCTACCCACAAAATGCACAGCATTAACCAATTCTTTTCTGTCAACTAGCAATTTTTGGCAGATCCCTTTTGCATGATTCATGAAGGACCAGTAAAAGGCTAATTGTTCAAATTAATTTGCGTAAATGACTAAGCAAGAGATAACAAAATTACATCTGCACTTGTTTGGCAAAGATTCAATAGCAGCGGCCCTGTACTGCCAGCTGCTTCCAGACAACACTCTTGCAGAAATTAAAAGCTACAAATATTAATTAATACACTTTTTTGGTACGTTAATTTGCACTGAAAGGTTCCGGAGTGCAAAACTGCTGAGAAGATGAACCATGATAATTAGAATTAATGGGATGGATGCATGTTTTTTGCAGCTGAAGTTTTAAAAACCCATGAATGGAACTGGGAACTTGAAACTGACATTCTCATAAATCTCTATGATAATACAGCTATTAGTATTAGAAGGATTAAGTACTATGGCTCCAGAGTTATTCATCACATGACATGTTATATCCCATCTATCATTGCAGTAGCTCAGATGTGATAGCCGTCCTTGAGGAAACCACTTGGAAAGCTTGGGAATTCAAGGAATGGTGATGACTGTCAGACATCAGATGAATATCTCAAGTCTTTGACTTCCAAACAGAAATAATAGCTGAACTCTATATAGAGTATGTCAGTTGAATACTCTATAAACACCCACATCAAGTATCGATATATAAGATTAGTTAGGCAGTCTGAATTATAAATACATCAGACTGGAAAAAAGTATCAAAATGTATCTTTAACTCATATATAAAGGAATATACATTCCCTATAAAATAGTTTTTTACTAATTGTGTTACTAATTATAGAGAGAAACATGTTGGAAAAATCTAAATCTTTACATATTGGTAAATATATTGAAGTTATTCTTGATATAAAGTGATTAAGAAATGAAAACTTAATGCTAAGTCAAACAGTAAGCATTTATTTTTTCTACTGATTGAAAAATATTTCAATTCAATAACTGACAATTAAGTTCCACTTGCATCTTCCCAAATATTGCCAATTAACATTTGCCACATTAAAAATGTATGTAGAGAAATTTCTTTGCTCCTTAAAAATGGCAAAATATAAAATTTCTATGAAAGTTTACATACTATATGCAACACTATTTAATTAGTTTGCATTTAAAATGTGGAAGGAAAAAGGTGAGAATTAATTGTTCTATGAGATTCTAGTTTGGATCACTTAGCACTTTATAGGAGTACTGTAATCATATCACAGTATGAATTTAATAGGAAGTATGAGGAACTGAAGGATTTTTAATTTTTTGAAAATTTACTAAGTATTTTGGAAATAAAGCTTTAAAACAGGTTACCGTGCACGTAGGTGAAAGGAATACTGTAAAGAAAATTTTTCTTATTAAAATCCAAAATTATTCCCTAACATTTAGCTAATTCAGTTTCCTAAGTGATTTCTAAAACATATCTGTGGTTTATCTTTCGCAGGTATTTTCTTTCCATAATTCTTTGTAGAAAACTTTTTACCCTCTGAAGAAATGCCTAATTGCATTATTATATTACAGTTTCAAGAACCTTAAGAACCAAGTTAAATCCAAGGCCTTGATTTCTATTATAGTGGGAAAATAAGTACTGCCAGGAAACCAATACTTAAAGCTGCTGAAAGTCATTTACTGTCTTCAGAAAGAGATTTCTATCCCTCCTTGATAATGCTCTCCACAGAGAGCTGTCAGGAGGACACTGATAGGATCTCAGAATGAAAGAAATGTTCCAAAGCGGAAACAGTAACGCAGAACCCAAAGGTTGAATGCTCTAGGACAAACTCTGTCCCATTTGGAGTTCTATTCAGAGGCTATTACACTTTTGAAGAATGATAAAAACCACAATTTATTTATTTGAGGAAAAACGATCTTGCAGTAATCATTTAAGTATTTGATTGCCATGAGGCAATTTTAGATTTGATTTTGTAGAGAATATCTTAGTGACAAAATGTAAGGAACATGGTGTACATTCAAATGGAAGTAGAAAGTGTTTCTCAGGGGATGCAGAACTTAGTCATTTGCTTTGTCTATCACAGTCAACAATTTTCAGATATTTTTGCCAAAAAGGGAAGTTTAGTCAGCAGCCCGAGATAACTCAATTGGAAGAGGATTAAACTGTCCGTTATATCTATGAAAATAACGGACAGTATTCAAATATCTAAGATGCTTTTTATAAGTTCTGTGAATGATCAGTTGGTATGCAGAATGTTTTTTTGTTGGAATAAAGAAGGTGGTATGTCAAGGTGCCTGCCTACTTGACTGATAGCATCTATGCAGTAACTCTGGAACGCTACCACACATTCTGCATTTGTATTACCCTTCCCACTTCTCCCCACTGGCAACTGGGTGCAGCAATCCAGCCTTAGAAACAGACCCTTTCTCCAGAGTCTTGTAAATCATCTAGATTCTTCTTTTATACCAAAAATTTTACAAAGTTTAAATTTGCTACCAAATGCATCTTTGGAAACTCAGTCAGTTTATTCTAGTAGCAATATTTTTTTAATAATTCCTTTAGTATGATATGTCTTAAAATTGTTAAATATATGCTGTGTTCTGAATTCTAGAATCAAGTGTTTATTTCTAAAATAAGTGTTTCATATAATCATTATCATTATATCATTATATAATCATACCTTTAGATGTATCTATAATTTCTTACCCATCATTGATTGCAATCTATGAAAGTACTTTTAGGAGCAGTTAAAACATTTTATGAGAGACCGCACAATATTCTCTTCCATGGGGAATAGATTTCTACACATGTATGTGACTTTAGAATTCTGCAGGATTTTATTTCTTTCTGAGTTTCAGCTTAGCAAAGTGGTATACACTCAGCAAAATGTTATGTTACCTGGGCAGATGTTACCTGGCAAAATATCAAATTTTCATCCTACTTTATTTGTGAATAAATATTTCAGCATATAACACACATTAATATGCAACAACCCACACGAAACAAACCTCTATTGCATCAAAAAAAAAACCACATTGCTATAAAATAAAGCAGATTCTCTATTTCCAGAGAAAATGTCACAATTGAGAATAAACAGCCATCTAACAAAATAAACATAATTTAAACAAAGTGAAAGCCAGTTTTTTTATTTTTTATTTTTCATTTATTTATTTTTTTTGCGGCACTGGGGATTGAACTCACAACCTTGTGCCTGCCAGGGCAGGCGCTTAAGCCACTGAGCCAAACTCCCCAACCCTGGTTTTTTGAGGCAGTGTCGCACTATGTATCTCAGGCCGGTGTTGCGCTCGCGTTGTAGCCCAAGCCGGCCTCGAATCCTGAGTGCTGGGATTAAAGGCGTGCACCACCACGCCCAGCTAAGCCAGTCTTTTTAAATATTAAATTGCTCTCATCAATACCCAATGTCTATTTTATTTTGCCCATGAAGAAATATCTCAGGTATAAAATTGAAAAGATATTTCTAACAAAAAAGAACAATTCTATTGAACCCATTTTTTTCACTTTCCATTTACATAAATCAAACATGTCCACGGCTTTACCCCACTTGGAAGACAACACACAGTACAACCTATAAAGCTATTTGTAGGACAAAGTTTCCAGGCCTAATAGTCGCCACCCACAATTACTTTGTTTTACCAAGGAAAAGGAATTATACCTTTACACCTGCCAGAAATTTTCTTCCACGTAAAATGTTTTCTGGACAAATATGCACTTTTCAAAGAATTCCAATTAAAAAAAAAAATAAAACAAACTATGACAACTAAAAAGCCTCCATAGCTGTTCTACTGAACTTTGTTACCTGTTACCTCTGCACAACTTACAGATCAGAAAAGTATACTGTTCTTTTGGCTATCTATTACTTCATTTCATTAAACTATTGTGTGAATAATATACTTAAGTATCTTTCGTTGAGTCTTATTACTACTGTGCTTCCACCTAGATTGTAAAGAATTCAAAGACAGAGTTTCAAATTCAAATGATATCTTACTTTTTGGTATTCACTGTAACCCTCATTGTGCAATGTATGGGTTCCAGGTTTGGTTTGCTTTCTAAGCTTATCCTGACCCTCATTGTCTGAGAACCTGACTTGTTAAAAATTGGCTCCCCTCCACTAACACACAAAATTGCAGTGCAAAAACATGTCTTGTGCCTAAGAGGGCAATTTAGCCCAACTTTCTACATCAGATCATTTTTTTTTTCTCACAAGTTGTACATTTATAACTGGGTTCACTTTCTGAAACCATTAGAATTGAACCAGATTAACTATAGTATTTAAGATAGAAAATATAAAACCAATTTCTTGATCTTTAGTCTTATTCACCTACTTCTTGAATTCATTAACATGCCTCAGTATAAATCCATGATACTACCTTTCCAAAAGCTGGCTGGGATAGTGTTTTGTTTTGTTTTGTTTTGTTTTGTTTTTAACTGTTTTTTCAATCATTTATAATGCTGAGAACCCTAACTAATATATCTAACAACATATTCTTTAGAGTTAGCACCATAAAGAGGTTAGAATCTAACTTCCAAGTTAGACTATTGCTTTTAAAATAATGTGAACTTTACAGAAAAATTTAAGAGTAAAAGTGATAATCTCATATTATACCCATCTCACTATATATAAATATTATAGGAGCAAACTCATATAAGTAGATAATATAAAGTATCTTTGAATGAGATTCATAAATTCATATGTCATGCACTTAATCAAAATATTAAATCTGCCAGGGATTTAGCTCAGTGGCACAAGCATCTGCATAGCATGCACAAGGTCATGAGTTCGATCCTCTGGACAAAAAAAAAAAAAAAAAACTTAAATCTGACTGAAATATGTTCCAGGATTTCAATTCGTATTTGTGCCCCATCTTACTTATCTTGAGATAGACATGCAAATTTTCCTTTTCACTAGAATTCAAATACCAACATCAAAATAAGACTCTCTATGAAAGTCATTTTATTATTCCTAAATTCTCCAATGCACTTATCATATACTATGAAATCTATTTGTGATTCCAAACGTCATTGTCCCATAAGATGTTATGTCCACCTCCATAAATGAGATCTGAGAAAGTAGAGACTCCATTAGTCCATTAGTGAGTGAGAAAAAATGAGAGAACCATAAAGAGGTCAAATGATACTTTTGGGATTTGGGGGACAAAGGTACTTTGAGAGAGAGCATCTGTCATGGGAGTGACTGTTCCTTTCTGTGAGGCACACACACAGTCTATTTGGTAGAAAAAATATTTTATTCATAAGGAGGACAGAAAGAGTGGAAATTATTTATTTGTGATTCTATTTCTTAAAGCCTTATTATTTTTCTTGCTTAAATTAAATTACTGAAATTGGCATTTGGAAATAAAAAGATATGTTTCACATGCTGCCACTAAACTTATCATACATGGAAGAAAATATTTGAAATGTGTGATGATATAAGTTGTATAATAAATTTGGAATAGTGCTGATGTGACTAGAAGTGGCATTTTAACACCCAGTACTTTCTTAGAAAACAATACACTGTCTAATGCAATGATAAAAATTAAAAAGCCTTAAAATTTACCATCAACAGTGGCTATGTTCAAATTTTAATTATTAAAACACTTAATGCTGCATCACTGTAGAGGTACTAGTAGTAGGATACTAGATAAAATGCTAAAAAGTTACCATATTTCTTTAATACAAAAGAGATGTGACTGAATGATCTGTTGCAATGCCTTTGGCAACTCTTCTTTGAAGTTCAACTTACAAAGAGAAAATGAATGAACCCTGTTAACCATTTACCAGTAATAACTCACTCTAATATTACCAAGGAAAGACCTGCTACCAGGTTTCCCAAGATCTTATGCTTCTGTCATCCAAATTCCTTACAAAAAAAATTTTATTCTTTTAGTAAATAGTGCAAAAAAATCCTCTCCGATATTACTTTACATTTCCTACTTATACACCCCAAAAAATAGCACACCAGGGTAACAGCAGAAGTCTAATATACTCACTACATATCTGACCAGTTATTACCCCTTATTTAGAGAAAAATAATCAAGATCAGGCATAGGTTTCCCACAGTCACTTGATAAAACAGAACAACTATTGCTCTGATATCAAGACTCCTGCCAAGGCTCCTGGGTGAACTTGAAGAACTAACACAAATTGCCAGAGATTCAGTATATGATTCCAAAGTGTGGAGCCAAGAAAACTGTATATCAACTACCTTAGTAATTCAATTGAAAAAAGAAATTTCCATTGAGATTGAGTTCTGACTTGTCTCTTCAAAAAGGGACCAATGTGCCAAAGAAATTGCCACTCCCATGTTGGAATAGATCATTCATTATACGTGTGGTTTGAATTTAATGATTTAGAAGTGAATGGGTAGGGGCTCAGAGAAACAAGCCAAGCTAATATCAAAGTGCTCATGTTTTATTTCATGTAGTTGGAATTCACTGTGGTGATGGTTGACTCTTTTTCTGAGCCACAAGACGAACTCTGTACTTTCTGTGCAAGATACTTAAACAAATTAGCTTTAGGCTTCCATCAGGTGGTGAAACTTCCAGGACAGATTCCAAGTCCCAAACTTTCAATCAATAGGAGCAAACTAAATCATCTTGCTTTTTTTATTAAAAAGGATATGGAAACTTAAAAAGAAAACAAGTGAAGCAAAGCGAAGTGTGAATAATAGAGTTTCCCATTATGTCCGGCATGTCTGAAATATTAGGAATGCAGTCATATATTTTAATTGAAATTGTTTTTTAGAGTACTACTAAGATAAAATAAAAAAGTTTTGATAATGTTTACTCATTTCATTTTTAACATTGACTCACAATGCTT
The DNA here is from genome assembly GCA_004363535.1 of Dasyprocta punctata. Lineage (NCBI taxonomy): Eukaryota > Metazoa > Chordata > Mammalia > Rodentia > Dasyproctidae > Dasyprocta > Dasyprocta punctata. The sequence goes on from RJWM01004725.1 coordinate 68,451, forward strand.
TAAGGAAACAAAAATGTCACTGATCAAAATCTAGAATCTAGCTTTCTCAAGTGTTTGAGTCTTGAATGTGGTCGCTTGCTTGTCATTTTCAATCTGTTTCTAAAGTACAGTGGACCCTTGACTTACCAACTCAATTTGTCCCTGAGGGCTAGTTATAACTCAAGTTGTCAATTGAAGGTTCAGGCCCCTCCACACAGCCTTTATGGTCTCTCTCCCATATACAGGCAGATCTCAGTGTCCTTAGAGGTTCCTCAATTAATGTCATACAGGAAAGGACGTTGTAATGTTCCTTACAGAACTCTTTCAGGGTTAGGGTTAAATTCTAATTATAAAGAACTCCTTGTTCTTTATTCATCCATCTCATGACATTAAGTATCTCTGAATCTTAAATTCTATTGGGGCTTTACATTTATCAGGTAAGCTTAAGAAAGCATATTCAAAGAATTTCAAATACCAAATAAGAAGTTAACCTACCAAATAATTGAAAGCGCTTGATTCAGCATAGAAGCCAATTTGGTACAGTGTGGTCTGTGAGAAAAACTAAGGCCTTTATTACCATGTCTCTGAAACACCCCTACTAGTTCCTAAGGCTCTTGCCAAAGCAAGGGGGCACTGCAGGTGGACAAAATTCATGCTATCTGGATAAGTACTATTGAAAGGATCTTGGAAAGGGGCAAACTAATGTTATCTGTAGGAACTGCCCTGATGCCCAGATGCTATGTCAGCTGTTCTTTGGGATGCTGACCATGCAATGGAACCAAGATAACTAATAATGTCACTACTATGTGGTTTAGTGGGTGGAACATCATGCTGTAATAGCAGGAGGAGCAGGTACCAAGGAGTACTATTCTCCAACTGACCACCACTGGGCACTCTTTGGCCAATACATTCTAGGGAAAAATACTTGCTCAACACAGCCTCCAGAGAGGAGGTGTTGTTAAGTATGCACCAATCCTAATGAGGTTGCTGTAGAGTATGTGTCCCTCATGGATGTTGCCATGCGATGGTGTTGGAACTTATTGTGAACCCTCCCAGGCCTCTGTGTCACAAATATCCCTAAACTTTCCCTTTGGCAAGTGTTGTAAGTCTCAATAAAACACCCCTCTTGCAAGCTGTCTCAAAGCATTTTCTTCATCTTTTTAACAACCTAAGCCACTGTTCCAGCACACGTGGGCTGCAGGTGAGACAGGCTCATGACAACAGTGCCACACCAGTCCAGTTTAACATTGTCATGCTAGTGTAGGGACTTCATTTCAGAATAATATATTTAAAAAAAGAAAAAGGTAAAAGACCACAAAGTCCACAGATAAATATCAGAAAAATATTATCAGAAGTGTGGGAACAGGCAACAGATCATTGATTTTTTTATTATTTTAAACAGAAGAAAAATAAGAAATTAAAGTAAAACAGAATTTTGTAACAGGCCAATATGATGGTAACAGTAATCAACACATTGCATATTGTTATATTCACAGCAGTTGTTTAGGGTATAAGATATAGACATGAAACACTGTCCAGAAAATTATTAGCACAGAACTTTCCCCTCAATGAATCAAGAGATACTAATATATATATTTCTACATAATGGAATACTACTCAGCTATAAAGAATGATAAACTAGACATTTTCACTCTTAAATGGATGCACCTTGAAAATATACTTCTCAGTGAACTAAACAAATCACACATATGTAACCATTGCATTGTTGCACTTGTGTAATGAACTGAAGGAAAAGCTATCTATATATATAAAAATTAGTTAAGATAGTAAAGAAAAAGAATTTTGAGTGAAAAGTAGTCTTCACAGGGTCATTTTCAGATTTCATTTTTAATGTGAAAATTTTTTTGAATATAATAGAGCAGTCATAACAAAAAAAGATAGTCATATAGCTGGTTTCTCTTGATCCATTGATTTTTTAATTGCTTGATTTTTTATTTACTTTCACATTTTAGTAACATAAATGCAGTTCTTAGTAACACAAATTAATGCAAAGATGCAAATTATTCAGGTGAAGATGCAAATCACTTGGATAATGAAAAGGAAAACTCCAAAAGTTACATTTTATTGCCCTGGAAGCCATTAATCAGTTTTATATATAACTCAAGTAACTTATTTTAATATTTCTTTTTAAAACTGCCACTATACTTATGCCATCAAATGTTCTATGAACTGGTTTCAACTTCACTGGTCCATTAAATGGATTAACTACAATATTTGACATGTTTTGTAACATTTACTTCAAATGCGTAAATATACTTTCCTGAAAAAAAAATTTTTCTTTTTTTGTATTTGGGAACGAACTCAGGTCCTTGTACTTGCCAGGCAGGCACTTATGCCACTGAGCTACATCCCCGGCCCCTGAAAATAAATCTTAAGCATAAATAAGATACATTACTTATTGATTAAAATGTTGAGATAATAACACATTATTGTATAAATAGAAACTATAGTATCAAGTATTTTGTGGTTTGCTTTTACAATTATTTGCCATACTTTCTGAGAAAAAAGAAAAATTAGAAATTCAAGACAAATATCTGAAAGTTGTTTTAAAATTATTTTTTTTCATTTCTAAATTTGTTGACTATAAACATTCATAGGCAAACACTGCTTATGTTTCTGAATTTCTTCACTAATTTCTATTGTTAATATTTAATAAACATGTTGATTAATTCTCTATTTAGACATTGTATATAGCTATTCATGGATAGAAAGGAATATGGGTATAATTTTAGTCATTGGCTATTTATGGTGAAACAAACTAAGTCTAGTTTTCTGTGCCTAAGCTAACTGATTTTGAACTCCACATTATTAATTTGACTAGATTTTCATATTAAATCTAGGAATTTTTCATGGAAGAACAAAGTTTAGAGGTTTTTCATCCAAAGAAGTTTATCTTAGTGTTATTTTAGGCAACAAATAGTCCAGCTGGATTATTAGCTAGCTGGAGTAGTATTACTGAGTCAATTTTTCAGATTCTTTAAGGTTTAAGGTTATGATTTTTTTCATTAAGACACTTTTCTTGCTTATGAATCTAGTTTTCATTAAATACTTGTGACTCGGTCATTTGTTAATTTGCTTAATCTTATATGCACTACATTTTGTTTCCTACTCTTTCCATTTTCATAAACTAAATAAAACCAGAAATGTTTATATTTGTAATTCAATTAATTTAATATACGACAGCAAAATGCTAAGTAAACAAACTAGGATACAGTACATTTTACAAAGCAAAGTGAACTAACTTGACCTAGAAACTTGTATACACTAAGAAACATAGGGGTTTCAGGAAATATATGTACACATAAAAGATGGAGCCACACTTACAAATACCAATACGCATACTAACAAAAAGTGTTACTTTTTTTTTCCAAAATGATTTTTTGTCTAAAAGAACTCTATATTTGTTGTTTTCTAATTCTTTTGCTAGTATAAACACAGTTTTGAGTATGAATCAGATTGGAATCTAATCTACCCTCTCCAGTTTTAACTGGTAATTTCTTATGATGTAGCTTTCTCCACTGTCACCTAACAGTTATATTTTATAAAATATTTATCTTTTAATCATTTGTCTTTGTAGTTATTAGCATATAAAATTATGAAACCATCTCAAGTACTCCAATTATAGAATTAAATTTTATTTCAAAGGAAAATTTTGATGCACATAAAAATGTGTAAAAATAATGCATATAAAAAGAGCCTGGTTGAGCACTTACATTGACAGTATCACAGAAAATGGCTATAAAATCTGATGGAAATACTAAAAGATTACCTCTGAGGAGGATGCAGAATCGATTTTGTTTTTAAACTGACCCTGAAGATGTGTCAAAACATTTGTAATATCTACAATAAAGAGTCAAAGGCATGGCCTGGAGATTTCTCAGGGTTGAAATAAAACAGTCAGTGTACTGATTCTACTTATTTCATGTGGTGGCATAGAAATATAGCAGAGAGAGCTGTTTTTGTTTTTTCCTAGACTTGCCTATGAACTTAGAAATTTTCAAAAAACAAACAAACAAAAAAATCTAAGTAGGCAAAAAGTTATACTTGCCAGAAAATTTCAGGAAAAATCCAGAACAGTTTCTCTCAGTCATAAAATAGGGAAGTGTATGAGATTTTTATTCAAGATTTAAAATAAACCCATAACAATTCCATTAATAGTCCATTTGATTTTATTTCTTTGTAGTAAAAGTTAAAATGTATGTTATTCTCAGATGTCATCAAGGATGTAAACTGCTTTCAGAACAGCCCTGTGAGGCAAAAATATCAGTAACATATTCATTCCTTATATTTGGATGCAGCTTTTTGAGATCCAATAGCAATTAAGAAAACAGATTGTATAACTCAGGTTTTCTAAACTTCTTACCACCTAAATTATATAAAAAATTATTGCTCTAGTCTAGCAGTTATTTAAAAAAAGACCAAAACTTTTCTGCTTCTATGATATATCTTATGTTTTCACTAAAATTTATGCACTTACCACTTCAAAAAGGCATATCCCTGATTTTTTTTTCTGGAAACCAAGATAGTCTGGCAAAACTGTTACTCCAATATGGAAGCAATAAGTTTCTCATAGGAATAAAGTATCCCTTAATAATTAACAAGTGCTATATTCTATTTTTAATTTTACCTCACTATGTCAGTCAAAAAGTTTGTTCCCTAGTCAAGAAAATACTCCATTTATTGGCACTTAGATATTCTAGTATTTTTCAAAGACTTTGGTAGTTGTCTCCTCGTAATATTTCAGCTTTTAAGCTGCTTCCCTGCCTCACTGAGCTCACATAAGATACATTTGAAAGCTTTAGTACAAATTTACTTCAAATAAAGTCTTCAATTCATTTTCATGGCACCAAAAAGACAGCTTTAATAACTGCAATGACAAATAAACTGGAAATCATTCCAGGCCTTTTCACTTAACTGACAAGTAGAACACTCTCATAATGAGCCGCAGGTTTTACGTTTTCTCTTTGACCATAATAGCTTCATTTAAGAGCGTCAGACCCTGACACTTCATCATTTATCTACATTATTTCTCATCTTCTTTCAAATAAATTATGGAATACTAGACTGAGCACATAAAAACAAAGTGACTTGTTATCAGTAAACAGCAAGATAAATTGTCCAGAAGTTCCTCATTTCGTTCCTTTTAAATTTAAGGGCAAGTTATTGGGTGCACCTTTTTTAACTCCCAACGTTTGCATTTTTACAACCATCTTATTTCTCTTGCCACTGGCCTCTGTGCGCTCATCCAGAGCCGGATGTGGAAGGCATAAAGTAATCCCATTATCCCAAGGTTGGCCGCTAAAGTACAAAGAGGCAGAAGGGGAGAAAATCAAATAAACAACTTGGAGAGAGATTTCTTCACATCTGTAAAACCCCCATCCATAATACATCTTGTCATACTAGAAAATGTGACACTTCCAAAGTAATGAACAGTGCAACTGTAGCTGTTTTAGGCCTTGAAAATATAGCACTGATTTTAAAAGGATGGGTGAATGCCATCTCTTCTTATTTTCTTAAGCTGTAAGGAACTGAAGGAAATCAAATAAAATCCCTATCAGTTTGCATTTCCCTTTGAAATGGTTGGTCAAGATTAGGGAAATTCTAACCTCCTTACCTCTTACTTATTGGATTAGTATTAATTCTAGAAGTCTGAAAGAATCATATTTATAAGTTAAAAATCATTATTTTTAAAAAATTCACTAAACCATAAATGTGTATATTGTAGTACATGCTGAAGTTGTGGCTGCATGTTGTGTGTATGAATGATGGATCAAGTATAGACAGTTGAAGACTGATTACATATTAATTGATTTCTGAGAATTTTATATATTCTGGAACTAACCCTCAGAGGTACACAACTCTTTTGGCTTATTTTTCTTATCTATTACAATCAGTTTGACCATAAGATCTGTCAAATTTAATAATCTAATTAATTGGAAATTTATTCACAAGTGATGAAGCATGTTTAAAAACCCCGTACTTTACACATAATTCAGATACAGGGAAGTACAAGGAAACAGATACATGCCATTATCTGTTCTCAAAGCTCCTTGTTTAAATAGAGCAAGTAATGCCACTTACCAGGTTTTGGAGGGAAAGGTTCATGCATCGATCTTTATGTTTTTCATTCCAGTGTGTAATACCTGGTCCTTGGTGTTTAAACCAGATGAATAATTAACTAATTTTTCTCTGAAACCAGTGTTATAGGTGAATTGTCATCATTATTGAGAAATACATTTTATTTATGCTAACATTATAGAACTAAGTTTGTGCAACTGAGTACTTCAAAAATATCACCTTAGCAAAGCACCTTAATCCCAATTATTATATTTCAATGTCTTTTTCAAGTCACCATATTTCTGTGGGAAGTAAAGGCATATAAATGAATAATAATATAATATATGGTTTAAGATTATCTTATTGGCATTAAATTGAGATATGAATATATGGCTCTTACATATGCAAGCACAAATGAAGCCCACAGGGAATTAGAATACAGGAACTGGAAATTCTATCTAGATAAACACCCAAGTCATCTCTTAAGAGTTGATATACTAAGTTCATGGCTGGTTAGATCAATATTGTTAAGAGAGAAATTTTCCCTAAATGACACAACCTAATAAAACTTACAAAATGCTTATTAATAAATGCATGGGTCAAAGAGTCAAAATTTTGATTCTGGAAACAGACACAGATTGTCCATTGATTTTCAATGAGGGGTCAAGGAAATAGGGAGAGAAGAAAAATATTTTTAAAAAGCTGGATCAAAGTATAAGAAAACCGAACCAAAAGAAAAAGTTTAATGAATACCTCATACCATATTGAAAACTTTAATTTGAAATAGATCATAGAATCAAATATAAGAATGAAAAATTTACAGTTTTTAACTTACAGAAGCATAGACCCCATAACAAACTTATGGATAAGTTACTCTTTATCATAATTAAACATTTTTTCGTGACTAACACCATAAGTCTATATAGAAAAAAATTCTTTGCAATATACCTATCTGAAGTAAGACTTACATTTAAACTGTGTAAGCTATACTTTATGATAGGTAATAAAATAACTCAATGAAAGTAAATAAAACCCTTTGTCAACTTCCAAAAGAATATATGTGTTAATTAATAAGCATTGCCAAATAGTCACCATGAAAATATAAATTAAAGTGAAAATGAGTTACAAATAAATACTCCTGGAGTGAATGAAAAAGAAAAGGACAGAAAAGAAACACATTGGCAGGGCGTGGTGGCACATGTCTGTAATCCCAGGACTCAGGAGGCTGAGGCAGGAAGATCATTGCAAGTTTGAGATCAGCCTGGACTACAAAATGAGCTTAAGGCCACTCTGAAGTGCATAGTAAAACTCTGTCAAAAAAAAAAAAACTGGCAACATCAAACATGAGTAAAAATATAGAACTATATTAATTGTGGAAATATATAATGGCTCAACTGGAGCCATTTCCAAACAATTTTCTTGTAAAATTAGACATAAATTTCTCATATGATCCAGTTACTCCTATCCTCAGAAATTTTCCAAGATAAAAGAAAAGTATGTGTACATATATACGTATGTATGTATAAGTATTTAATATATAAATATGTAAGATATTCATGAATATAGTTGAATTGCATTTTTATTCATAATATCCTCAAATGAGATAAACAAAATGTCAACTTGTGAATTATTTATATAATCAAACAATATTCCACAGTAATAGAATTATAATAAATTACTTGTAACTACATTAGTAATTCTCCAAAACATAATACTGAATAAAACATTATATTGAATAAAAGCATGTCAGGAAAAACATATTTGTGTGATTCCTTTTACAGGATATTTAAGAATTAGGATACAATGTTAACTGAAATAAATCAGAAACAGAAGTTTTAATTTTGCATGTTTCCTCTTACATGGAAAACTCAAATTATAAATAAAAAACAAAGTGAAAGGTGTATAATTGGAAGCAGAGAGATAGTTCTTTCTCAAATGGGCAATGGAATAAGAGATGGAGGTAGGAAGAAAGGAGGGGAGGAAAGTGGATGAAAAAAAGAATGAAGTTTTTTGTGAATGTAGTAGAATGTAAGCATTATGTACTGCACACATGTACTAATTTTAGAAAGAATTAGAACAACTAATCAATAGTTATAGAAATGAAAGTAAAATGTACTTCTGAATTATATAAATTGCTTGAAAGTATATATGTGCATAATTCTTGTGATAAGAAAAGGTGATTGATACATTGATTTTGTTGCTGTAGCCAGATATACACATGTGTCAATAATCAAAAATGTCATATGTACATCACATATAGCTTGTATTTTAATAATAAAAATACTAAATTTTTTTTAATTTGACACAGAGATCTTATTGTATGAGTTCAGCAAAAGACTACATACAGCAGAAAGCTGGAGTAGTGATTCCAAAGACTTCCATAGAAAATACCTACAGTGAGGTATAAAAAGAAGAACGAATAACATAAATATCAGAATAGATGAGAGAAGTGAGTCTTGACCAAAAGGTCAACCAATATTTAATAACACTCCTAGAGTAACAAAAGGACAAGCATGACACAAATACAAATATTTGAAGCAGTAATGAAATTCACAACTTCAACCCACACTTGCAAGAATCTCTGTGAGCCCTGGTTATGGTTTATACCCAGATGTTCCCCTTAAAGTCTCATGTGTTCATAGATGGGACTTTGGGGAGGTGACTGTAACATGGGGCATGATGTTTATCAATGAATTAGTAAACTGATGAGCTTATAGTTGAATGTGTTTTTGGGAGTTAAATCATAGTTGGAGGAGCTGGGCCACTGGGAGCGTGTCTTGGAACAGTCTGTCTCCCTCCCTTCTATTTGATCCCTCTCTGCTTTCGGAATCCCATGCCATGGATGGATTCTCCTCTGTGACGCCTCTTTGTCTTACCACCTTGCTTTGGAGCCAGGCTACTAAGAACTGAAATCTTCATAAGTGTGAAGCAAAATAAGCCTTTCCTTCGAACAGCTGTGGCTATTGGGTGTTTTGTCCCAGGAATGAAAAGTAACTAAGACAATTCCATTAAAAAAAGAAAAGAAAAAAAAGAAAAACTACTCAATTTGGGTTGCTAAAAAGAAAGAAAAACAATTGTATAAGCATTCAGAAGCTAAAAGTTATACTCCCTTCATTGGATCCACAATTGTCTGATATGCACAAAAATAAAATTTTGGAAGCCACAGGACAATAGACTGAAATATTCTCAATAGAAAAATACCTCACTAATTTAGAAGTATATATCCTTTGAAAGCAATCTTCTATAAAAAGGTCAAATAAAGTTTTAAACCCAAAACAAACAGAAATACTTGAATATTTGCATGTCTCACATGTGTACCTCAAAATTTCTTCATGATAAAACAGAATAACCTCAAATTCATCAAGGTTTCAAGTTGAAACGAAGTGATCGGAAATGATCCATGTGTAGGTAAATGGAAATTTATAGTGATACATAGTTATAATAGGTATCATATTTGGTCAGGAAACAAAACACAATTTAATATAAAGAATTATTTTTAGTAATTAAAAACTAAAGTTTTTAAGAGAATATTGCTAATGAGAGGATCTTCTATCCTTAGTAAAAATATCCAAAGACAAAATGAACTTGGAAGATCCCTTCCTTATGATACCACCATGAAGTGGAAATTCACGGTGTTAGGGATGGTAATCCTGTGTCCTGGTGGAGGGCAAAGTTCACTGCTACCACGGCACAAAACCATTCCACAGCCAATGGACCAGGACTGTTGAGCAAGATGTTGTTTCAATTATGATGAAAATCAGAAGCTTAAAGACATTATTCCTTATGCTGAAGAAAACATGGCCGTAGGAAGCAAAAACCACAAATGACCAAGGATAAAAACTCTTCCTTGCTTTTCTCCACAGTATCCCATCATTCTGCTCTTTTGTAATCACTAATATTGATTGAGCCAAATGATACAGGAACAATGTTTAAAGAACTGGGGTCTACACACTGGGAAATACAAGATATATTTGGAAATGAGATGCAATACATTTATAACTGGCATATAATGCAGAATTTCTCATAGGATATACACACAGTAAAAGATATGATCACAGTATCAGAAAGAGTGAGAGGAAGGTAAACAAATGCATTTGAGGTTTTTGGATTTATTTTGAGATATGGTAAAATTTAAAATAAACAAAGATTCAATGTATCTCTAACATGTTGGCAGGTTAAAAATTTACTACAGAAGGTATAATTAAAGAAATTTTTTCCTAAAGTAATGCAAAACAGAAATAAATTTTCAAGAAAAAGGAAAAAGTAAATTTTTCTGTAAATTGACTAATGTTGAGTAATTAAAAACATAACAAGTTGCAAATGAATATTAACAATAAATTTTAATTATATGCAGTCAACTTAAACTGTGGGGTTTAAAACTGTAAATATTATCTTACAGTAGCTATATTCCTGAGTGCTGGTGGTACACCAGGCATTCTGTTATATATGTTCATTGAATACTACTTGCAACTTTGTGAAGTATTATCTCCATTATAGTGTGATTCTATTTTTATAAATATACTCTCACATGTACTTACAGGACAAATATTAAATTTATTTCTGATTGTTGGGATAATAAGCACTCTTAAATTAAACTTGCTTGGTTTTTAATATTTTCTATTCTCCCCACTATGAACATGTATGAATATTATAAAAAATTAAATACAATTAACCATTTAGAATTAAAACAACGTATAATTTATTTATTTTGCAGCACCAGGGATTGAACTCACAACCTCACACCTGTCAGAAAAGTGCTTAAGCCACTGAGCCAAACTCTCAGCCCTAGTTTTTTTGAGGCAGGGTCACACTATGTAGCTCAGGCCGTTCTTGAGCTCGTGTGCCCCAGCTGGCCTTGAACTTATAACACTCCTCCTACCTCAGCCTCCCGAGTGCTGGGATTAAAGGCATGCACCACCAAGCCTGGCTAACAATGTATAATTTAATATGATTATTTACTTCAGATAATGGTCAACTATAGATTTATTAAATACACATGAAAATTATAAGACTAAGCACACTTTACATTCGCTCATATGGTTTTAAGCCTTCATTTATTAAAATTTCATCATAAAAGATTTGACTTTTCACCATGCCTCTATCATTAACAAGTTTAAATTTTGCCAAATAACTTTAAATCCAAAAACTACAAAATCATTTCAAGAAATTAATCAAGTTCTCATAGTTTGATCTTTCAATTTAGATACTCCAACATAGTATCCACAGATGGTTCGCTATATTGATCAATGATTGGAATTAAAGAGTATCTATTATATCTAAAAAAATCAATTTTCTATCTTAAAAAGTGTCTTTATTTAAATAGCTTTGTGTAGCATTAATCAAAGAGGTAGAAAGTGCAGTAATCGAGATGATTCAAACATTTAGGCACAATCTATGTCATTCATCTTTTCTTCCTCTCAAGCATTTGATAATGTCTTTGAAAATCAAACATTATTAGATGATCTAATGAGCAAATAAATTGATCCATGAATGGTAGTAAATGACTAGATTATGAGAATAGAATATAAAATCCTAAAATGGTTTGTAACTCCAGCTCTGAATTGTGAGTTGAAAGAAATTGACAGGAGACACATTTCATCCAATATATCCTGAATAAATGTTGTGAGACAATGATATATGAATGTATACTTTCACAGAAAGTATAGACTTACACATTATATTTACCTACATTGCCCTGAAACTAAAATAAAAGTTAGCCTCTTTAAATACTCAACAGCAAAGTTCCAATATGAAAGATCATGATGTACACTCTTGGCCCAAGTTTAGCATTTATTCCACCTAAATGTGTTCTTTCACGAATGTCCAACCAACTCCACTTCCCCTAAATTGAAAATCTCCTCTGGTAATAAAGACAGGATATATAATTTATTTTCCCTTCTCATTTCCATTGATAATATCCACGAGGCAACACTTTTGGCAATAGTATTAATAAAAAAAAGTAATGATAAATTTAGATGTAGAGGGTTTAAGCTGCTCTGTTTGTAGTACAGAAGAATATTCCAAAATAAGATTTGTTGTCCCAATACAATTATTCAGTCACCTAATATGTCAGCATTATTCACTTTGTCATATCATCTACCTGGATAGCTTCATCTACATGTTCAAATTTTATGATAGACAGATAGATAGATAATATTTAGATAAATTTGTTTTATACAAAAGTACTATATATAATATATATTATATAAATAGGATGTATTTCCTGATCTCCAAATTGTTTCTCCATCATACTGCAATATGTATTAGTTAATATAACTAGATTCACAACATATATAACATCAAAAACTCCACTACATCCTTATACGGAAACAGTCAATAATTTTTTACTATTACTTTCTTTTGTCAAACGCCTTTCTGATTCTCTTATTGTCTTTAATTTTCAGCAATTTTACTGTGATTCACCTAAGTGTGAGTTGTTATTTAGGATCTTGCTGCGCATTTGCATGATGCATTGAGTCTTCAGGTTTTGTTAAAAAGCTACAGAAAATTGCCAGTTTACATCATAGTATTTGTAGATAATGGATGTGTGATAACTGGATTAGTACACTGATAAGGTTAGCATAGTTCTGGGCATGGATAATGGAAAGACACACCCTTAGATATGGGTGGCACCAATCACGAGGCTTTTAGCCTAGATGGGATAAAAAGGGAAAGGAATTCTTGCTGCTTTGCTGCCTTGTGCCTAAAAATCGTGAACTATTTCTATATTGATGTCCATGCCACCCTGTCTGCCTTGCCATCCTGCTTTAAAGCCAGTAGAATATGGACTGAAACCTCTAAAAACTGTGTCAAAAATTTTGTCCCAGCAATGAGAAAGTGACTAACACAGTGGGTAAAAATTTTAGTGGTTGGTGGAAGTCATTTGGTTTTTAATAATATAATATAAAAAAACAATAACAAAAATGATATTTTAAAAACAAAGCTGATTCTGCAGTCCTCTGAAGACATGAATATGTACTAGGTCTGTGATTTCTTCTCTCCAGAGGAAAATGCCATGGTCAGAAATGTGAGTACTTTTCTTATACTATCAGATTCTGCAAACACACAGAGACACACAGACACACACATACACACACACACACACACACACACACACACACAACTTTTCATTCATTAATCATAAAATTTGCTGAATCCATGAACTCATAAATTATAAAAAAGGTAATTTTTCATAGAATACAAGAAATCTATTGATAACATTTATGTGTATAGATAGAAATGACTTTAAGAGCCCAGTTATTCTTTTGATTAACATAGGCAATTCAGAAATACAGACTTTTTAAACTTCAGAATAATTTTGCTCTAACTTGAGAGGCAAAACTCAAATAATTTGTCAAGATTTAAATAATTTGTCTAGAATTATACAGAATTCAAGGGTTTGAAGCAGTGTATTTGCTTATGGTACTCTTTTAATTAAATGAACAAGGTAGGTGTGCTTTTAAGTTTGATAATATTTGATCAAATGAAATTAATCAAATGATTGTCAAATCTTACACTTTTCTTTCCACCATGTCAAGATAACCAATTTCTTATTTAGTTTTCTCATTGCTGAGACAAACAACCTGACACCCAAAGTTCAAGGAGGAAAATTGTATTTGACTCACAGTTTGTAGAGATTTTACTCCATAGTTGGCTGATTTCAAGGCAGGCTAACATGGCAGGGGAGCATCACAGAGGAGAAACTCTTCATGGCACAGTAGGGCATCCAGAAGGCAGCAAGCAGCAAGCAAGAGCATCCGCTGTCTTTCTATCCCTTAAATTCTATGGAGGTTACCCACTCTAAGAATGAGGCACCCTTAATCCCACCATCTTACCATTAATCTCCACATCACATCCTTATCCCAGAATCACACACCTTCAATCCAGCCACCTCCACAAAGCCCCACCTTTGACAGTATGGGGAACATCTAGATACTAACTGTAAGAGTGTTCTAATGAAGAAACCAGAACCATTGCCTAGTTGTACACAGATAACATAAAAATCTACCTTTCATATGTAATCACTTTAGTGAAGAAATTAAATGAAATGTTTCTTACCTTTAAATTCAATACCTAAACAATATATGCATTAAAGAACATTTGAAGACAGAAAGATAACATAAGCTGTAATAAACTACATTACCACTGAAAAAAATCTATTCTGCAATATATAAGAGGTTTTGTCCTATTTATAAAAAACAAACAACTGTAGAAACAGGAAAAAACATTTGTTTTTGGATGATGTTGTTCTATTTCTATTTTTAAAAAAGAAATAAGGTATGAATCATATAAAACACCAATTTAAACTATATATGAAGTCCATAAACATTATTTTATATTGTTTGTTAATGCTATTTGTGTAGCTAAATTAGATTCCCTTCATTAACATATTTTAAACTCTTTCAAAGGAATAATAATCTATTTGTGATTTTGCTTTATAGTCAAATACCTTTGTGGAAAAGGATGTAAGTTGTTAATATCGACTACTTCTGAGGTACGACATGGAGTGTAAGTATAAATCCTTAAAAGAGCACCTTAATAAATATGTTTTTGGAAGATGTAACCACACATGTAAGCTTTTAAAGAAAAACACTGGAATAATTTTACAAATCAAAATTCAAGTTACATTAAAGAAGCATACTTAGTTAAGAATATATTAAATAGATTCACAATTTATATTCTTTGTAACTGAAATTATGTAATGTTTAGTTTTATGTGTGTTTTTTTGTGTTGATACTCAATGAATATTGCATTGATTATATATTATCCTTCCTAACCCTTTTAAATCTAAATGTAAAGTAACACAAATGCACATACAGTTTATATACTCCCAAAATACCTTAAGGTGTATAGTATTTTCAGTTAAATTTGATAAAGAACAAAATGTTCAAAATTTGCCTTTTACTCTCTGAATTTGTTAGTTATGCAAGAAATTAAAGTGAACAGTAAGTGATGAAGTAATCAAGCAATGATGTTCTGAGACCCCGTGCATGTATTATTTTCTATAGCTGACAGATTTCTCCAGGCCCTTCTGTTTTTTAAACTGTATTTTCTAAAACAATGAAAGGACTGGATAAGTCTGTCTTCTGAAGTGATGAGTTAAAGAATGTTGCAAGAGTACTTGCCAAATCACAGTACCATTATTAATTCAAGCATGATGAAATTGTTCATTTTAACTATAATCATGTAATTCATCAAAATACTACTAGAGCATATCCCTCTCAACTACTACACTAATATAGCACCTTATTCTAATGCCAACAAATGCAGAAAATTATTTTTGATTTTTATCTGCTAAAAAATAGTCATTATTTTGAATTTAGGTATCTTGTTTCATATTTTGGAAAAAAGAAAAATTTCAATATGTTTTAATTCGCTGATCTGAAAGTACCTGCTTTGTGTTTCAATTACCCCAGCTATGAAGTGTGTATATCAGGGTGTTACAAACTAAAATGGTATATTTCCACATGTCAGTTTCTTCATTCTCTTTGATGAATATGCTACAAATTGGGGTAGGAAGTAAGCATCCCTGTAAGTCATAAATCAACAGAATGATTTAAAACTACAAAGTGATCAAGCAATAGCTCTTCTCTAGTAGTTACTTTTGCTGTCAATAATACACACCTTCAATTATTGCGTTAGGAATCAAAATGTGTTAGAAAATACTCATACTATTGACATTTAGCCTACAAAGAAAATTGATACATAATTTATTATAAATAGAAATGAATTAGCAATTTTTTTCACTTTATATTTCACTGATACCCAACTTTCATTCATTGCTTGTGGATTTATTTACTGCATGTAATGAGAATTGTTAAATACTTTTGAAGAAATAATGCAATGAACAACAATATAGGTTTATTTGTATGTATAATTGAGATCGGGTGTATGTGTTTAAAAATGTTCGTGTGTCTTTTATATGATAGAATTATATGCATTGTACTATTAAACATAGGGAACAGCCTTACTAGACAGTTATCAATACTGAAAGAAACTGGTTGCCTCTGTGTCATTAAGTCTATTACTTCTTGGAATGTTTCCTTTGCCATGTCTCTGGGGTTTGTGGTTGAAAATTAGTATTTTTTGTCTAGTAGATCTTAGTCTTGTAGAACTACAAGACCTACAGTCTTATATTGACTTGTGCTGTTCAATAGTGATCACTGTAAAAACAGCACGTTTTCTATATAACACAAATTTTAAAACTTCTGCTAAAAATAATGATGTAAGTGTACTCAAAGCAACTGCACCAACAACTAAAAATTATGACAGTGAAAATTTCAAAAATATATTTGTAAGTTTAGTCTTTCAAAACTGTTTTTTAATCAGTTGCTAACATTAGCAAGTCAACTAGTAATTTAAAACATTTCTCTGTCCCATACTAACAAAATTTACTACTTTGTTCCTATTCTATGACTACTGTCACTTACATTCAAGACTATTAGCCTGGGTTTTTATGGAATTTGTTTGATTATTTATGATTTCTGGAATTTAAGAAAGCACACACAAAGTTCTAAGTATATGAACATATAGCTTCCTCATGATCCTGTTTGAAACACACTGTGAATTCCCAGGTTTCTATTGGGAAAACAATTTTTCAAATAGATGCTGATGTTATAATTCACCCTTAGGAAAACACAGCTTTATTTGATAAAGAGGGGAAATGTGCACTGCAAAGGGCTATAAAGCAAAAAATATTTATTGAAAATAATTAGTTTGGCAGTTTCCATCTAAGTTGAGAAATAAAGGTATTGAAACTCTTTCCCAGTTAATGGAATTCCTAAAAGGAAAAAAAAATGGAACTTATTTAAATATAGGATACTGACACCAAATCATGTTTAACTTTTTCTTCCTAAGGCCATTGTCCTGACTCTTTCTTCTATAGGCAAAGTAATTTATCAAATTTCCCTAAAATTCCTATTCTGCTGAGATGTCTTTAACAAACAGATTTTCTTGTATACGAGTTCAATTTAATTCTATAAAGAAACAGCGTATCTCAAGTGAATCAATATAAATCTTTATTTACAATAATATTTCTGAATACTTACCTCAGATTTTGTTCTGGATTATCATCTCTTCACCCCCATCTCTTACCACCTTCCTAACTCATGTGGGTACAGTTTTGAATTTAAAAGTATATTAGTAGTTAACCAGAAAGAAGGCATAAACTGTAACAAATTTTAAAGGAGGTATACCTTTTTATTGTTGTCTCCAGTCAACATAAAATAGATTGAAATTGAATATTGTTATATGATCATTTTTAAAATTTAAATGTGTATATTCTTTTTTATTATATATCATAATGCTTAGCATGAAAGTATTATTTAGTACAAAGTAAATTGGTGCCCTGTCTTTCTGCATTATAGGAAATGGTTCAATTTAGTAGTAATAAAACCTGATACATACATATATATATATATATATATATATATATATATAAAACAAATTTGTTTTTATATTTGTATATTTAATTTTTTATGTTTGAAGCATTTTTAAATTTATTTTTCTAGATTTTGTTAAGATAAAATTGATAGATAAAATTGTAATATATAGTGTACCAATGACATTTTGAGATAAATCTATATTGTGAAAACATTAAATCAAATGAATTAAACCATCCACAACTCAACCTTTTGTGTTTCTATACATTTGTGTGTATGTGTAAGGACACTTAAGGTCTAGTTCTGAAGAAATTTCATGTATACATTTTATTTTTTCCAAGTAACCTAATGTTGTGATTGATTGATTGACTGATTTTTCGTTTTCTGGGCCCTCATTTACTTTTTAAAAACTTTATTATATTAATTGATGTTTGCAGTATATGCATTTTGCAGTCCAGTCAGTGTGGGGAGTTAGTACATGTACACAACACATTTTTTTTGTTTGTTTGTTCTTTCCCCCCTCATCCCTCTTCTTTTTGTTCTCCTTTCCCCATGTTCCATCTGATGGACATTGTAATCTTAGTTCATGTTTATGGCATATAATGTCTACATTCATCAGTGTAATCAGGACTTTGTAACACTTCGTTCTACCTATTTTCCCATCCTCTTTTCTTCACCCCTTGCCCTCAGTTCCCTGGACGCATTCCCATCTGCCAGAGAATTATCCCCTTGCCTTTATCTAGCCTTCCTTTACTTTTTCTTAGTTTGTATTTTGCCTTACTCCAATGAGGGATATCATACAGTATTCAAATTTGTGTATCTAATTTATTTCACTCAACATTATATTTTGTAAATGAATCCATTTTTCTACAAACTTCTCAAATTCGCCCTTCTTTATTGCCATGGATTAATCCCTTATATGTAGTTACATTTTCTCTATTTAATCATGTGTTGAAGGATATACAAGCTCTTTCCAGGATTTGGCCATAAACAATTGTATATAAATATTGCTATACATGCTATAAACATTAGTATGCATGTATCGCTGTCCTATAATGTCTTAAATTCTTTGAGGAATAGAAAGGGAATAGTTGGGTGACAAAACATTAATTTATACTCAAACAACCATGGTGTGAAATAGATTTACAAAATGTGTTCCTCTTAACTGAATATTTCAACCCTTTAGTAAACATCTCCCAATTACCTCTGCACTTCCCTTTACTCTATCCCCTGTAAATCACGATTCTAGTCTGTTTCTTTGACTTCAAGATTTTTAGACTCCACATATAAGTGATAAAATGTGGCATGTGCCTTCCAGGGGTTAAAATTTCATTTAATATAGTGCCCTAAATTTCACCTATGCGGTTACAAATAATAGGTGTTCTCTGTTTTTTAATGCTAAATAATACTACTCCATACTGCATATCTCACTGATAATTGAATATATATTCCACCACCCAGAGGCAAGTACTTGGTAGAATATAGAATAAAGGAATAAAGTTCGATCTTTTTTTTCAGACTTAACTTTTGATAGTTCACCCTTCTCTGCTCAAATGTTTCTGCCAGTACAGTCCAAGGGGCTCATTCTTTGTCACAGTGGCATATGCAGTACTACCTCAGATTACAGGATTATCATTACCAAAAAAGGACATAATGACATAATTTCCATGAGATTTATTACTCTGTGAACACAGATGCCCTGCTATATGGAGAAATTTCTTGTTTAGAGTTTAATAAAGTGGCAACTTACCCAAGAACACCTTGCAGGATGGAATGCCTGTCCACTATAATAAGGTGTATGTACTTAACCAACAATAGCTAGGACACACAGGTCATGGGACAAAAGACTGACAATAGGAATGACTCATCCCCTCACTGTTCCCAGGGATCCACTATGGAATTATACTAGTCCCATGACTTTAAACTAGACTGGGCTAAATTTTCTAATTACTAAAAAAGTGAGGAAAATTGAATGAAAGTTTATTTTGAGAGACATGAGAAGTATCTGAACTGCAAGCAGCAATGACTACAAAGTTTGGAATCTTGACAGGCAGAGAAAGGAGCTAGTTTACTGGCTGAAGTAATTAACCCTCCTTCAATGGTGTGATGGTTAATTTACAAATTAATAAAAGAAATTTCCAGTTGTATCTGGGTAGCTTATGATGGAGTGACCTTGGGATCTGTATCTAGTATTTGGCTCTTTCTTCTTAGATCTTTCTCCACTGTTCGCTTCCTGGCTGCCATAAATGGATGACTTTAATCTGCCATACCATCCTGTCATGATGTTTACCGTCAGTCAACCATAGACCAAAACTTCTAAGACTCCTTTTCCTTTAAACTGTATGTGTTAGATATTTTGTCCCAGGAGTTTGGATCTGACTAATATTCATGTGGATTTACATGGTACAGGGAGAATCATGTCTGAAATTAACAGAATTCTTTGGAGAATCTTTGACATTTGCATAGCAAGTGGTAATTGTGAATATACAGTGCGATGCCTGTTCACAGTGAAGAAGGCTACACAGGGCTCAGCATCCTCAAACATAAAAATTTGCGACACTCATCTAGGAAAACTATCTAGACCATGGAGTAGCTATGTGAGAAGAAAGCACTAGACTCACTGAGGGAGGGACTTAAGACAGAAGAAAGAAATGGAGCTTTGCATGCTGCCACACTGTATTTTTAGTATAACACAGAATCTGAGAAATGAGATAAATGAAGACTAAGGAATAATTCTAAAGATTTAAGTTTGAATAATTTATTGGATAATAATTGTTGTCAGGGACTACAGAGAGAACAACTGCATAGAGGACACAGAATTTATAATACTGTTTTATGATGGTTAAATACAAGAAAATGCAGGAAAATCTGTCCACAACACTAAAGACCAAGAATATTCAGCCAAGGGCCTGGATCCCACAGCAATGTCTTGCATGAGTCCCACTAAAGACCCAGACCCTATGACAATGCCTCCCACAAATCCAACTGGAAATCTAAGAGCCCATGATAAGGACTCATGGCAGTCTGTTTTATGGATCAGCACTGGGAATGCCAAAGGTCAGCGGTGGAAGCTAGAAAGTCTCTGCCAGCGGGGTGAAGGAGCTGTGTCAGTTGGTTGAGGGTTCTACACTGGAGCTGAGAAGTCATGCTCAAAATAATGACCAGGGCTCCACAGCCATCTTCAGTGGCAATAAGACCCCAAGCTTCTCCAAAGATGAGAACAGTTGGGCACAGGTCAGAAAGCCCAGCGTGACAAGCTTCTCCAGCACACATCTTCCCCTCCGGAGCCAGGAAATGATGCTCAATGTGAGGACTAGAGCTCCTCCAAAGTGAACCTCAACCACCATCAGCAACAAGTTCCCAAGCTCCTCTGATGATAATGGCCGAATCCATATTGGAGAAGCCAGCATAACAAACTCCTCCAGGAGAACCAACCGCTCAAAATAGCAACACTTAGGAGAACCCACAACAGCTCACTCTTCTTTTCCTCATCTCTATTTATGCTGGCAACTTTCCTCAGGTGGGCCATCTATACTCAGCACCACACTGACTTAATTCAGCTGGTGTTAAGTTGACCACCAGCTTTTAATCCATAGCAAGAATGTTACTTATTGAGAAGGACAAGATTAGAAGATTAAGTTTTTAGTGGAAGAATCAAGATTAAAATTTTAGTAGTGGATACAGAATAATAAACTTCGAATGCGATTTTAGGTAGACAGCTGTAAGTAATATTCTGGGTATCGGAAGAGAATTTTGAGAGATATAAGTATATATTTACAAGGTACATGCATGGTATTTATAAATTTAGAAATAGATGAGATCTCTATGGATGATAGTGTAGGCAGAGAAGAACAAAAAATGCGAAAGACCAAACTCTTGGGAATAGGTCAGAAGAGAATGAAAAACTTAAAAGTATGATCAAAGAGGTGGAAATAATATTACATTAGGAAAAAAAATATCCAATTGTGTATAATGCTCATGAGAGAGTAAATAAATGTAGATGGTGAAGTGTTCATTAGATTTGATGTTCAGTTTGGTAATAATTTTCTGGGAATAAACTTTATGTAGTGATGAACACAGAAATAAGATTGAAGAGGAATGAATAATAAATAAGAAAAAGAAACAGAGAATGACAGAGTGAACAATTATTTCAACATGTACAATCAAAAGTAGAAAAAAAAAGTAGCCGCTATAGAAAGATGGATTTTACAAGAAGTTTTTTATTAGTATGGACAATGCTACTGTGCATTTGTATTCTGATAGAAATAATTCTGGGATTGAGTATGGGAGAGAGAGAGACAGATGATAGAAATAAAAAGGGCCACAGCAGGAAGAGAAATCATGGGATCCAGAGTAATAGTGTGAATGTAGACAAATAGAGGTGAGTTTCTAGTGAGGAGATGAGACAATTTATCTTGATTATTTCCACATTCTCAATCAGGTGTGATTAGGTAAAGGCAAAATCAAGTAAGAAATCTGTCAGGAAATTATAGTTTTCTTAAGGATGAGGATAGAGATCTTACCTCCTATATATATCAGAAATATAATGAGATCAAATATAGGTTTCCCATTTAAGGTTTATTCCTAAAATGGCTTAATTAGTATTTCTGGTATCCAAGTGACATTGTAATTGTAGTTAAGACCTAACAGGAAAGTATGTGCTGGTCATTACAATAGTTATAGCCAGTGTCATGCAAAAGATAATGACTCAGTATTCTCTTGTTTGAAGGCTACTTTGTAATGGAAAGTAAAGCAAGGTGATGGAGGATAGCATTTTTGATGCTGACTATTTCCAGACAGGTCTTATTTTGGGGGAAGCAGGGTATTAGGGAAATGTAAATTAACATCAAAATGAACTAGCACCTCAAACCTGTTAGAATGGCTATTATTATTACTTTTTTAAAAGGTAAGTTTTTGTTGAGGATGCAGAGAAAGGTATCTATCATCCACTTTAATAAGAACTGCTACAATCATTATGGAAACAGTGTGGAGAGTCCTCAAAAACTTACTACACTATCCTATAATCTAGCAATCCCCCTACTAGTTATATACCCACAGGAAATAAAATCATTATGTCAATGAGACATCTGTACTTCTATGTTCATTACAACATCATTCATAATAGCCAAGATATGAAACCAACCTAAATGCCAATTAATGGATGAATGGGAAAATAACATGTGGTATACATAAACGATGGAATACTTTCAAGTCTTAAAAAGAAGTAAATACTGTCATTTGCAAAACATATGGATGAAGTTTACAGATTGTTATAATAAGTTCAACAAAGCAGGGACAGGAATACCAATACTGAATTCTATCAGTTATAAATGGAATTTAAGAAAGTCGAGCTCCCAGAAGCAGATATTGGAATGGTGTTGGCCAGAAACAGAAGGTAAGGAAATGGGGAGACATTAGCCAAAGGGTGTAGAATTTCAAAAAGATAAGATGAATCAGTTAAAGGGATCTGACTTGTGATATAGGACAAATTAGCATAGTTAATAATACTGTATTTTATTCTTGAAAATCACTAATGAAATCATAAGTATTCCAAAAACAAAAACTAACTATGTTTGGTAAAGCATATGCTTGTTTAATACAGCTATTCCACAGCAAAAATATACTTCAAAACATTCACTTAAACACAATAAATACAATTTTTGTCAATAAAAATATAAACAATTTTAACACTGTAGTATGATTCACAATGCTGCCACATTGGGCCTACTCTCAATTCTGATTTCAACAAAGATTAGTACACATGTGATTTTGATGTGTATTTGTGTGTGATGCTGAAATTCATAGAAATTCCCAACTGACCAGATGCTTCTTTACATCTATATTCTTTGATTTTCCTCAGTAAAGTATTCTAAAATAGAATAGTGGGAATTTATAAGGTGGTTTAACAATGATATGACCTATTCTAAACCTGCCCTGTTTAAATTTCCTTTGACAGATAAACTTAGTTAACCCAAGAAGACTGCAAACCCCGGAGGTTCTTTAAAATCCTGGAAAACATTTGTTCTGAAACTTACACATAGCATGCACTTAATAAATAAATAAACAATGGATTGAATCTTTTATTAGATTATGTGTAACTGAACCTTCCGTCAATATTTCTTTAATCCCTGGACTCCAGTGGGGCTCACAGGAATCTCTTTTCCGGTCTACCACTGAATAACACTTGTCTCCCAACATCACCGAGTGGGATTTATGCTTCTGTAAAGTCTGAATTTTCTTCCCATCTGTGTGTGTTCAGGCTCCACAAGCAGTTTTTTTTCCAGTCAATATTTAAATAACTTTTCTACTTGAAATTTGGTCAAATAATAATTCAAAGTGTATATGTGTGTCACTTTATTTTTGACAAGTAGGATTCTACTTTCTAGCAAAAGGACCAAAATAAGAGTTTTATAAATATTACCCATCTTATAAATATAATAAAAAATTCACTAGATATGAAATCAAAATGCATCATCATATATTTGAACTCTAAGTATCTAATTTAAGCTTGGGTTGTAGATAACACAGTAAATGTAATTTGTCATCATAAATGTATTATTATTTAATCATATGAAAGTTTTGGTTTATCTTGAGCAAACTTTATAGTGGTTTTAATATACAGTAGCCATCCCTGACAGATATGATGAAATAGATTTATCACTCTTGACAAATTATATTGCAAAATGTCCTCTCATGACTGCCCATGATGGAAACAGCATTGCCGTATTCAACAGGAATGTCACCTGTGATTCCTATTTTATTACCTTGCTTGGTGGCAATTACAACTGCTTTTTGGAGGGATTCTATAGTACTTAGAATGTGAAATGGTTATGAGAATAATTGTGTGAATGAAGGAAACCTGTAGCCCTTTAAATCAAACTAAGTAGTGTTTTATTAAAGTGCTCAGCAAATCAATCTAAATCCAAGGATAATAAAGCCCTAATCAGGTGGTAGAAAAAATAATAGGTTGTCATGCTTGAGAAAAATAGGCAATCATGGAATGTTTTCTTTAATTAGGTCGTGTAAAGTGGAGGAACTGAGTAGGAACTGGCAAGACATTCATCATGAGCAAGGTGGGAAATTATTTAGATTACTGAGGAAGGAAAATTGAGTGTGATACACTTAGATTTGACTGGACAGAAAATTAAAGCTTTTTTATTACTATATGTACTATTTTGCTGGTGATAACTATTGACAGGTGTAGGATTTTTTTTAAAGCTCAGCTCGACCGTTTCAGTCATCTACTTTGCTAGACCTACGTATTTCACTTGTTTTATAATAATTTTAATTTCAGTGGTGCTGCAGGACACTGAATGCATTTCTTGGCAGTGTCACAGCCAGAGTACCTCTCACCTCCAAGGGAATTTAGCTCCTAATAAACTTGAGATTGATTATTAAGCACTTCTCATTTTCTCCTTAAAGTGGAAGAAGTAATTAATGCTGTCTGAGGTTGTTAGTACACTGTTGTGTACAGGGATATTGTTGCAAATTATAAACATCAGTAGTCAAATTTCTTGTTAGACATTGTTGCTGTCACCACTAAAACTAGTAAATGTGTCTACTTTTAAAGCTGTAATTTAGGGAAGTTAATGACATGATTTCAAATATTTGTTGTAATGTGACAACCACCTCAGATGAATTTAGGTTTACAAAATTTAATCTGCAAGCGCTTCCATTCCAAATAGCATCATCAAATAACTGGAACATTGTTGTTGTTGTTTTTCTGTCTGCTACAAAAGTTATTTCTATATATTTCAGTGATATTGATATTTAAAGACACCTCGGACATATATTTGACGAACCTACATTTTTGTGTCAATCAACCATGCAGAAAGAGCATATGTCACAGAAAAATCTGTTGAGTTTGTAGCTTCCGTGGGTTCCAATTATGGATTCATGATAAATGAAAAGTTGTCATATGCCAGAACATCTGATATCATTCTTTCCAGTTAAACCTATTTGGCTTAAGAATCTTTTTAGAGAAACATTTTTGTTGCTGTGTTCACATCTCCCTTTCCCACCTCAGAGTCAAATCACACTTCTGTGGAAGGTACCAGTATTTGTCATTGCTTTCTATGTTACAGGCCCATTTCTCTCAGGCGCATGTTCGACCAGTACATTGGGCAGGTCAGAAGTTCTACATTGTTAAAAATTCCAGAAGTACCCCAAAGAAAATCCCAAAGTGTTAAAGACAACTTATTATAATGCTACCTGCATACCCATGATTATAGCAACACAATTCATATAACTAAATCTTGGAAGCAGACCACGTGTCCATCAATAGGTGAATGGATAAAAAATATGGAATTTATACACAATGGCATAGTAACTTGCCATAAAGAAAGATAAGTTTGAGCTCTTTGTAGGAAAATGAATGCATCTTGAGAGCATAATGTTAAGTGAAATAAATCAGACACACAAACTTAAATATTGCATGGTTTCTCTTGTATGAAAAATCCAAATTATAAATAAAGAACAAGATAAAAGATAAATAAAAAGAAGTAAGGAGATAGATTGTTTTTGCATGGAAAGTGTATCAATAAATGTGAGGGATGGTGTGAGGGAAAGGAGATAAAAAGAAATGAAGATGTGTATGTATGTGCACCAAACCTACACAAGCAATTCAAGAATTATGTGCTGCAAACATGACTAATAAAATATTTTTTAAATGCCGAGTATGTTAGATGAATAGTCCTTACTCACTGAGTAATGAGAGTTAGTGTTCCGACCCCGCCTTCTCATCCCTCAAAGCACCATTTCTAGGACATATTCTGCACCATCTTTTAAGTGGTCTCCATCAGGACTGAATACCAATTGTTCAGAGCAGAAACTAAACCTAACCTTAATCATTATCAGCTTTCCTCCCCTAACATCTCCACTACATCTGGGAAACAAGCGATCAGTTTCTGAGTTTACTTTTATGGCAACTTTCAAGAAGCACTCTCTACAATATTAACAG
Organism: Dasyprocta punctata; assembly: GCA_004363535.1. Classification (NCBI taxonomy): domain Eukaryota; kingdom Metazoa; phylum Chordata; class Mammalia; order Rodentia; family Dasyproctidae; genus Dasyprocta; species Dasyprocta punctata. Next base: position 94,848 of record RJWM01004725.1, read on the forward strand.
TCAGTCCAGCTGCTTATGAGATGAGAATTCTCTAATTCTACAGAGAGTATTGGGAACATTACAATCTGGCTTCAACTTCAAGAACAATATATGAACCATTCTTTTATTTATTTTTTTATTATCTCCACTTTGTTAGAGTCATTTCACTATAACTGATTCCAAGATGACATTATTTTGAAACTTTTTCCTTAGCTTCACCTAGTGCAAGTGATTGACCTTATGAATCAGATTAGTGATAGTTTACAAACAGTACTTCTACATTTTATGTATAAGTCCCTACTGAATATACCTTTTAAGGCATAAGTGTTAAGAATGGCAAACTTCCCATCATGTGTAATAGGAAAAAAGATATTTATTCTTTAATTCAAAAATTGATATTCAGTTCTTAAAAACAAGGAATTTTATTTAAGTGTAGTTACTCCAAAATTCAGAATCATCAAATATTTTCCCTTCATGCATTAAATATTTATCTTTGAGTCATACCTTCAATATTATAAAATTTTACTTAATATTATGCTGAAATAAAACAATGTATTAGTGTCTCTCCCCTCACTAGGCACAAGTACCTGACATCTAAAATTTAAAGGAAGAAAGCCTATTTTGATTCACAGTTTCAGAGGGTTGAATCCATCTTCAACTGGCTTCAAAAGCAGAAATGGGATAATGATAGAGCAATAGATTAATTCATTGATGAATATAGCAAAAGGCTGTCTCTCAACACAGGAGCCTTTAGGGGAAACGTTTCAGCTCTAAATTACGACATGAATAACATATTTGAAAATCCATAGATTCCTCAAATGTAAATGAATTAAACAACGTATTTTGTGTGACATGGTGCATGATGTTATTCTATAGACTAGCAAACCAGAATGCTCTGAAATAAAACTGTAACAAAATATACATGAACTGCAAAAGTGTTTAGGTAATTGTGTCATGGCATTTCACATGGAAATATGACTAGATTCTTCAAAATGTAATGAATGCATCATGAGGCAAAATTAAGTTCCTTGTACATTTAAATTCTCATGAACTACAATTGCTTGTCTTAAGGAATGCCTTAACACCGATAAGGGCAGACCTTACCATGGCTCAAAGACAAAATTACGATACAGTTATTTTTGTTTCCAATGAAATCTGAGCTTTATACATTGGTTTTTAAAGTGTGAATTCCATCAGAATCATCCTGGAAACTTTGTAGAAACACAGATTTCTAGCCATGATCCCAGGAATTCTAACTATGTGTCTTTGGTTCAACCCCATACCCATAATGTGTTTCTGCAAGAATCTCAAGTAATTCAGAGTTCACAAACGAAGTTTCAGAGGCCCTGGTGAAATTGGTACTTAAATTGAAATGTTGTGTTAACATTGAAATGTTCAATCACACTGAATATAAACAATTCTTATCTTGCTTAACAGGAGTATTTAAGAATATATTGAGATGAATGTATTACATATTTTCCCATGTGATTTACCAATGCACTGAAAATGGACATAGAACAATTAAAATACTTGCTGGGAAGCAGACACTCATTAGTTTACAGGAGATTCGTGGATGATTTAAATTGCCTGGCTTGCTCCCTAGAATGTGTATCATGTTCCATTACCTTTGGGTAATATTAAACTAACGTCATACTTGTATAGCTTTCATATTTCCATAAGCTGCTGGGCTGGGTGTCAGTCTGAGCTCCAGCAAGGTCTCCTTGATTTAGTGGTTCAACAAGCCTGCCAAAGAGGTCCCATCGCCTCTCTTCCACCACTCATGAAGAACCAACCTACAAATCACTTGTCAACAACTTTGATCTACCTTGTTTCAGGTGGTTTACTCTCTGTCTATTATTTCTGCTAAGAGACCCGTGAAAATTAAATACAGACCCCGCTGATGCTTGACTGACCCGGCGCTCCATCATAACAGCAGTGTAATAGCAATAAATCATTTCAACTTTAATCTATTGTTATTGATGAATGTACAATTATTTGTCATCTAATATGCTGAAAATGATGACCAAAGAAATAGATCAACTTTTTTTCTTCTTCCAAGTGCGGCATTGATGGATTGTATCCCTAAGCTGTTATTACACTTATAATGTACTCCTCTGTACTGACAGCACAGCTAGTTTTTTAATCATTCCATAGTAATCAACTTAAGACAACACGGCAAGACTCATAACTCATGTTCTCTTCTTTTTGGCAGTGATGGGAAATGAAAATGTTTTTTATTCTTTTGAAATAATTCTTACCTGACTAGGCTGAAGATTGCTTTAAAATTGTAAATAAATGGTTGTTTATTGAGGTGGAACTGAAATGTGACATATTAAAATGTCTCTTTCCAAGGGGAGGGGAGTTATTTGGGCCTGAATAAAGTAAGACAGCTAGAAAGTATTTTTCCCTTTTAACCCTGGTTCATTGCTAACTTGATATCATAGGTAAATATTTTAGCAAAACTGAAGTTATGGACAAAAATCCCATGGGAGAAATATGACAATGAGAAATTCTTCTGAAAGCACTATTTCTTTGCTCCACTCTCTTCCCACCAATGTTTTAACAATCTTCCTACTTATGTTTCCTACTTAAGCTTCCTACTTATGCTTCTGTTACTAGCTCAGGTGCATAGTAATTTTTTCTATAATGGATCACACAAATCAGAATCTAAATAAAGGTATGATTTAAATGGAATTAGACTCAAGATAAAGTTTTCCTTTAATGCAAAAACTGTACAACAATTTTAATAGAAGTTTTAACATTTTTAGAGCCAAAACTGAATTAAACTCAATCCCTCTGATAATTTGTTTCCCCATCATAAGAAAATCTTAAAAACTCTTGCAAATTGTGTTGCAAATCTCTCTCACTGCCCTGTGATATAGAAGTGATTTTCTCACAAGTAATAACAATACTGTAAGTGGCACTGCTGGGTCCAGGGGAAAAACTTTTGATTTTCATGCAGGACCCTGCTTTTATGTCCTTGAAAATGTAGGCACTGGTACTGAAACAACTGTACTATTCATTTCTTGAAGATAGATGGAGTGTATTGTGCTAGAGAATAGATAGCTTAATTAAATATAATTTAATAAATTAAACTACAAGTTAAGTCTATAGGGCAGCAATACCATGAGAAGTGTTAGAATGCAAGGTTTTAGACCCCAACCCTCTGAATCTAGGTCTCCGGTGGTGTGACTCAGGAAACTGTTTTAACACTCCGGGTGATTCTGATGTATAGGAAGTGTGAGGAGTCCTGATTGAAGTCAGTCTTCTCTTTGTTTCATATATTACCATGGAAAGGTCCAAGATGAGTTTGGCAGGAAGATGTTTCTACTTCTAGGCAGCATAAGGTAACAGTGGAGAGTCTGACTCTGGAGCCACACTGCCTGCATCTTCATATGATTTACAGAGCCCTGTGTATGTGACCCTAGGAAAGTCACTACTGACATGCCTTAAATGTCACCAGTCAAAATAGGAAGAATAGTACTACCCCCATAAAGTTGCTGAGAAATCAATAGGTTAAAAGATATAAAAGGCTTATTTGGGGGCTGGGGGTTTAGCACAGCAGCAAAAGCACCTGCTTGATAAGTGCAAGGTTGTGAGTTCAATCC
>RJWM01004726.1:0-98530 GCA_004363535.1 Dasyprocta punctata
TAAAATCCATCAAATCATTCTAAAGGCTACAGTGTACTCAATTCAGAGATGATTTTAGGGAAAGAAATTACTCTTAGGGAGGCTGAAATTTTTCTCCTGAAAGAGAAAGAAAAAGAAAAAGAATGGAAAGGAAAGGAGACTCCCACCCTGTAAAGAAGAAATGAAAGAAATAGCTATATTTTTAAGGAGACCTGAAATTTTAGAGTTAGCAGTGGACATAAGGAACATGAGGATAAAAATGTGACTTTATCCCAGATACAGAGCATTGAGTAGAAAAACCAATGCACCCTTCAAAACACTCCTTTGGTCTTCGCAATCAGTCCCAAAACAAAAACTACATATTGCAACTTTGAAGCTTCAAAGTGTTATAAACTTGGCCTTCAAGTTTGTTTCATGTATTCATTTGTTCATTCTCTTATTCAGCTAGTATTTTATATTGGTAATGGACTCATTCTTCATAATCAAGACATGCAAATTTTAATTACTATCTATTCATTCAACAAAATGAATGAATAATAATTGCTAAAACTTACTACATCTATTTGTCTAGGTATGGAGAAATAGAGATGAATCAGACAAAGCCTCTACTTTGCTAAACTCCACAGTTTAAACAGGAAACTGACAGGTAACTGTGCAATGAAAACACACTATAGTGTGCCCCATAACAGAACTCTATATAAAGAGCTATGGAACTTCCCTCTACAGAGGAAGTACACTTCCAGCTCTTCTGTCTGCACTATGTGTCTTTACAATTCACATTGTCTTCTTCCAATCATGATACACTGACATCTGAACAAGCAGTCTAATGTCTTCCCTGGTGCTCAGGTAATCAGGCACCCAGCAGGAGGGATCAGATGGTGGGTATCCCTGACGACTGGGTTTGGATGCATTCACGTTTCAGAATGGTTCCCTGTGCACCTCAACCAACATCAGAGTGAATATGAGGAGGTAGAAAATTGCTTGTGTCTTGTGTGCCAGAGTCAACAACATTTTCTCAGGGAATATTTTATCCACTTGATCCTTGGGATTTGCAAAACAAACAAACAAACAGAAAATAAGTAGAAGATTTTTGCATGTGAAATGAAAGAAATTAGACGGACACATTACCAAAATGGCAGTGGCACATCATGGAGCTTGAAATGGTCATTAGTCTCAGTCTCTGACAAATGTATAATCTCTTCTGATTGACACTGTGGCTTTCTAGGAAAGCACTTAGAACAGACAACTGGCCACAGGGAACTTTTGAAAGTGTTAGTAACAGGTCAAAGTACTAATACACCATTGTAAATTGCATACTAAACCTTAGATGAATGCTCTATTTGAAACTCTCCAGTTTTTTCCCCAAGCAGAAAAAAAAAATGATTCATGTTTGCTTCATACGATCTACTCTTTTTTAATCATTAATTCACCAGATACTTGTTGAATACCATAAAGTCCACAGAGACACACTTGTACTACTGAGACGTATTTATCTTGATATGTAACTCTGAGTAGTAAATCACTCAAAAATCCTACCCCAACTACTTGTTTTCTCATCCCTTCAATGAAACTTTTTCTAAAAGAGTTACCCCCATCACGTGCATTGACATTCTAGAAGTTTCAGAAGCTCCAGTTATTACCAGCGGAGCACTTTCTCAATTTTCCTCTTATTGCAGCTGCTTACACAGTGAAACGTTAAATAATATATTCTTTGCAAAATTATTTCATAGGAAATTTCACCATAACTGAGTCTTAGACTATTACATGAAGCTTGATTTTTTTCCACATATGCTTTTACCTATCCTTTGATAAGTGTCATGTTTCAAAAAGCAACTGCTAAGCTTGTGCATTATCTCTGGAATTCTTATCATCATACTGGACACAGAGTCAGTGCCTAATGAACTCTGATCAGTCAGCCAATGGGATGTTCAAGTGTCTTTCACTTAAGTTTTCTATAATGAAAGAATCTGATAGCTCATTCCTGGAGATTTAAAGTAACTAGAGCTAAAAGGTGGAATTTGAGTGGTACTGATCCACAAGAGCTATATGCTAGATTAATACCATCATATAGCAGTGATATCTTTGCTACTTGGGTATAAATCTGGACTGGCAACAGTGCACTGAGAGCAAAACACTTCAGATCCAGCCATGTATATTCATCATAGTCACACATAAATGTGAAGCATACCAAACTTCAAATAGTTCCTGAGAGAGAGAGAGAGAGACAGAGAGATAGAGAGACAGAGAGAGATTTTAATCTAATGTATGGGTCATATTAACTAAATTCTTAAAAATAGTTTCTAAAAATTGAAGCTTAATGGTGTTTAATTGTTTTTAAAATCTTCATGTTGTATTGATGTTGCAACATCTGTAGCCGCATCAATGGTACCGTGAAACCCAAAAACAAGTTTCCCCTCAAAGGGAGCTGTTTGAATATATGTAATGAGCTGTGAGCCTGTTTCTTATTTTGTCCTTCACTCCTGAGTTTCTTAGAGAAACAGAGGTGCAACGAGCTTTACAGTCAATTAACTGGAGGTTCAGGACTTTAAAAGAGAAAAAGATTCTCTGGTTCCACACAGATTAGTCCAGTTTCACCAATAAAACATTTATTTATTTGCTACTCACATGCTACTGACTGGGGAATGATAGGTTAAGGAACTAACACTTCATACAAAAAATGTTTTAAACATCTCACACACAAATATGTAATGAAGTCGTTAATTTTTGAGATTTCTTCTTTCAGCAATGCTCTCATATCTTGAAACAGAATGACTTGGTTGGGAGTTAAAAACAGTTCTAAGAACGCTCTTTACTCATCAGATCAAATTGCATCTCATAACCAAGATATATGGATTTCTAAAATTCCTTATCATTTTCACATATTGATGAGAAATAATGGCATACAAAACATCTATTAAAGTGAGTTTTTTACTAAAGGAAGGCTGGGAAGTTGACACCTAAGGATTTGAATTTAGTGGTAAAATGGGGCACTGTGAAACTAATCTAATGTTAATATTTAGGCAGTATTTCTCTCCAGGGCAAGCTACTCCTATGAAGAACATAGTCACCCTAAAGAGAAATATGAGCTGTGAGGAAGAATCCCAGGTCCACCAAATAAATTGTGTATTTTTTAGCAATGGTGAAAGAATGATATTTAAATCAGTTCCTATGTGCACCTATGTTTACAGCTGCCCAGTTCATAATAGCTAGATCTTGGAAACAACCTAAAGGTTCCTTGACTGAGGAATGGACAAAAAAGATGTGGTATTTCTATATAATGGAACACTACTCACCTACAAAGAATGATAAACTAGACATTTTCACTCTTAAATGGATGCACCTTGAAACTATAGTTCTCAGTGAACTAAATAAGTCACATATACGTAACCATCATATTGTTGCACTTGTGTGATAAACTGAAAGAAAATCTATTGATGTATATAAAAATTAGTTAAGATAGTTTAAGAAAAAGAATTTTGAGTGAAAAGTAGTTTTCACAGGGTCATTTTCAGATTTCATTTTAATGTGTGATGTTTTTTTGAAAATAATAGAGCAGTCATAACAAAAAAAAGATAGTCATATAGCTGGTTTCTCTTGATTCATTGAGGGGACAGTTTTGTGCTAACAATTTTCTGGACAATGTTTCATGTCTCTATCTTATACTCTAAACAACTGCTGTGACTATAACAATACACAATGTGTTGATTATTGTTACTCTCCTATTGACCTGTTGTGAAGTTCTGTTTTGCTTTGATTTCTTATTTTTCTTCTGTTCAAAATAAAATAAAAAGCTAAAATAAATCAGTTCCCCTATTTCAGCTAAACAGAACCTGGAAGGAAATTCACATGGTTTTATCAGGCTTGATATACTGAGTAAAATAGTCCTCTAACTTCACAGGCATCACGAATTACCTTAGGATGGCATAAGATCTACCAGTGATCTGTGTGGACCATTTACATAGCCAAGAAAGTATTTGTTTATAGGAAAATCTTAGGCATCATCATAGTAGTGGTATTGCTCATTCCTTCTGAGGAAAAATAAATCATGAAGTACATAACACTGACATCTTTCTCATAAATCTATACGTCATTCCACTTGAAATGACAGGACTTTAAATTATATTGAACTTTAAATGGAATGTTTATAAGTGAAGCACTTTAGAATAAACAAAGTCAAACAAAATGACTGATCCTTTAGAATCAGTCTGCTAAGTATCTTTTTAACTAATTTTTATTGCTTTACTTCGTTTGTTGAACAACTAATATGTTAATATAGATGGACATCTTACCACTATCACAAAGTATTGATTTACACATGTACATGTAATAAAACTGATTTATACATACATAAAATACACACATACAGAGAGAATATTAGCTCATCATAATTTAATTGGCTTCTTGGCCTGCTCCTCCCATTCTATTCCTCCTTTCTATAACACATACTTTACACTTGGTACCAAAATGTCTTATTTGTATAATGTATTCATCACTTTCCCATCACTAAGACAAAACAGCAAAGAGATTTATTTTAACAACTTAGAGGAAGAAATTGTGGAAGTGAAGGAAATGGGCTGCAGGAGATTGAAACATACTGTACTGAATTGGGACATGTCTACATTTTGAGGATAGACTCAGAAAACGTTTTAAACCATTTTCTCAGATGAATTAGAATGATAAAATTGCACATGCAGTGTATTTATTCATATAGCCTTTCCTGTGACAGCTTATCCTTCACTACAACTCACTTCTTCACCATTCCTTTTTTCCTTTCTAATAGAATGAAAATATTTTCCAAAGCCAGATTCTATCTTGCAAGAGCTTTTCCTTAATGAGATGCACATGTCTTCTTAATTTATTACACTTTATAGGAATCTCCTATGGAAACACTGCAAACAAATTAAAACCACAGAGAAAAGTGTCTGAATGTGCATTAGACTTTTGGAAGATGTGCAGAGATTATCCTCTTTTGGTTATTCATTTTATTGACCATGTAACATGCTACTTTTAGTTCTTTGCTTCTACTTTGTTAATACCCAAGGTGCACTTGGAAATGTGAATGACTTCACTATTATTTTAACTAAAATATTTCTATAAAGGTAAATATTATGAAATCTTTATATACTTCTTCCACTTAGCTAACCCCCAAAAAGCTCCTGATAAGCACACTTAAATAAAACAATACTCAGCCGGGTGTGGTGGCGCATGCCCTTAATCCCAGCACTCAGGAGGCTGAGGTAAGCGGAGCGTTGTGAGTTAGAGGCCGGCTTGGGCTACAACACGAACGAGTGCAAGGCCGGCCTGAGCTACATAGTGCAACCCTGCCTCAAAAAACCAGGGCTGGGAGTTTGGCTCAGTGACTTAACAACCTGTCTGACAGGCGCAAGGTTGTGAGTTTAATCCCCGGTGCCGCAAATAATAATAATAATAATAATAATAATAATAATAATAATAAATAAATAAAACAATACTCTATTTGTTATTTTTAACATATATTAGCCTTCATTAGCAGATATAATTGAACATTGTCTATGACTCAGTTCTAGAAAAATATTTTCATGCTATATATTAATAACGTGGCTTATCAGAGAGCTTGAGATTTTTTGGCTGTAAATGAATAAACTATCTTCTTTAATATCCGTGCATGTGACACTTCTGATTGATCCCAGACTATTCTCAGGAAGTGTTAAACCATCTACTGTTGAATAAGATGCTCTTAGTAAATTCTAATGTGCTATACTCATTCTCATATGGAGAAATACCTCGATTATTCTAAATTTAGTTTTTATTTTGGGGACTTGTACTTCCTAACCAAAAACACAAATTTTTACAGTTCAAGAAACACCAGTGAAGTGTATATTATTGCCCTCATTATACACAAAATACTCATGGAAAACACTCTATCAATTCTAATTATGTTCTAGGGGAGAAAAAGGAAACAGAATGAAAAGCAATCCTAGAATATTTAACTGGGCTGGTTATAGCTGCTGAACAATATGTACTTGTAAGAAGTGTAGCAAAATAATAAAAATAAACCTAGTATTTGTTAAAGAAATGAAAACACAGCAATAAAGGATTCCAAAGAGTGATTTAGCTTTCTACATTAGTTCTTCATCACTTGATTATTTTACTGTTTCATTTCTATTTACATATCAAGTTGATTCTTTAGCATCTGGATTTTGCACAATTCTTTCAATAATGTACGGTTCAGTGGCTATAATTACAGGATTGTTAAAGTTCACATTTTACTATTCATCTTGTTATCTCTAGTAATGGAAGGTTGAAATAAATGCACATAATTACATGGTTGGTCCTAAATTATTTTTATATTGCTCTCGCCAGGATACACTCGAAAAGCAGCCATTTATTCTGTAAGATTTATTTTAGTAGTAGTGAGTCTAGAAAAATAAAAGTAATAAATACATAAATGGATTGGTCTCGTGAGTTTACTATCTATAGTTTTTCAGATTAATTCTAACTCATTCATCTCTCTGAGCCTACTGGGGGTAGGAGTACTTGGAGCATCTGGAATAAAACCTGTCATGTATCAGAATTCTGACAACAAGAAAATTTCCCTCGTGATGTATTCATCATTTGATCTATCATTCTGACTATCTATAGTGGACAAACTCAGCAACTCATTGATCAGTGGGTCAATTCACTTACGGGGGTGTTTAAGTTTGATTTTAACCTCATTTAATACCATGTCATGAAAGGAAGATAAATTTTCTTATTTGAATTATGCTAGAAATAGTTTCATTGTACCATATTTATAACACTCAAAATAATATAGATGAATTTTAGCAACATCAAAGAATCAAAATTATCCATTTCTGAAGTATTTATTGAATGCCTATGTTGTGTAGACATTGGGCTACATAGTAGAAACGAAGCTGTGTGATACCCCTGAAGTCCTCTCAGGTTCAAGCAAGATGAGTTCATTTTACCTTTCTGTAGGTCCAGAGTTTAATTGTTTGTGTGCAGATCAGTCAGAAGTGCAGAGTCCCCCCAATTATGTATTCTTTCAGTGTTCTTCAAACTATAAACTCCTTTTGGGGGGGTTCTTATAAAACAGTTTTAGAAAAATGGCTTTTAAATAAATCCATTCTTTCAGTACTCCAGTGAAATGACATAGAAAACAAGAGGAATCAAACCTGATAAAACCATGTGAGTTTCCTTCCAGAGTCTGTTTAGCTGAAATATAGGAACTGATTTAAATACCATTCTTTCACCATTGCTAAAAAAACACAGAATTTATTTGGATTGGACCCATCAGATATGAAACTGGTTTGGTGCTCACTTAAATAATGAATAATCAAACATGTTAGTATGATCAGCTTTTGTTTCAAAAGTAATACTTTATGCCAGCATCTATCCTGAGAGATTCACCTAAAAAAAAAATCATTCACCATCTTGGAGAAACTGGGAGGCTGAATCATACAATCTGTCACCTTCACTCTCTGTGAATTTTTACTCTACATCTTAAAATTTCATGTTGTATTTAGTAACTCATTCCTTACAAACATAGAAGAGGTTTTTAAAAATGTGGGCAATGTTAGCTTCCTAAGTGGATGGTTTATGTAGCCACTAGCTCTGTGTTTTGGGAACTGATAGCAAAGCCTGTCTGATTGGGCACACTCTTTCCCTACTGCTTGATGTTAGAAAAACATTTATTTTAACGTTCTCACACAATGTGAAAGAAATAACACTCAGCCTCATTAGTTGAAACAATTTCTACTTCCCTGAATGACTTTGAGGAAGTTATTCAACTTCTTAAAATCTTCCATTTTTAGTCTATAAAATAGCATATCACCTTTTTTGTAAGGTTCCTATAAGCATTAAAGACTATACATATGAAGTATCTGGTGCAGAGCTTAGAATATATTACACTTTGAATATGCTAGCTGTTTTATTATTAGTAATTTATAGCTGTGAATAAATCCAAGGCATCTTCTGCAAATATTTTTTAAACTGCAAAGAGAAAGAAAATATGTGAGAAAAGGATTCATTTATGTTCCTAACAGAAGTTACAGTTAAAGTCAAGCTGACACCCATGGTAGGAAAGGATGAATTTTGGATTTAAATATTCCTGCACACAATCCTGAACAATTTATTTTATATAAGTATCAAGTATTTGTTTTCCATAAAACAAAAATTGTAATAGCCACCTCATTCTAAAATGAATAATGTATTTAGTGGGTTAAATACAATAACTTGTATGGCCTGATGATACAGTGTATGACTCATAGAAAGTAAAATAGACTAGTCTTTTCCACCAAACAATACAGCTAGAAGTGTGCGTAATTCTAAGGAAGAACAGTAAACATAGTCTTCTTATTTTACATTTGTATCTTTCTGATAAATTCCGAGTTTGGTAAAATAACTACACACACATATGTGAAAGTCAGCAGGACCAAGAAAATTTATGAATGTTAACAAATACTTTAGCTCCATATATAAAACATAGCCTGAAATCTGAAAAGGGAGAAGGGCAGCATACTGACCCGTGAGCTGACAACAGGGCAGTCAGACAATATCATTATTTCTTAACTGAAAGTCTCTAGACTATATTATTAGCCATACTCTTTATATTTAAGATTAGTCATGTCCTTATGAATGTTTTTTTTTTGTCTGAGTCAAGCCTCCACATTTTTTTAAGTGTCCGAGAAACAAAATTGGAATCAAAGACTATCAAGCAAACTGATTAAAGTGAGAAACATCAGAAACAAATCAGACAAAAGTAAATTGTAGAATAACATCTGTCTACATTTTACTATGAGCGAGAAAATCTGGCTCAGTTTCTGAAATTATCACAAGCATCAAAAGAAGAAATGGGTCTAAACAGCTATAGGATTAAAAGGGGGTATTAGGAAAAACTCATGTAATCAAAATCCAATACTTTTGTATCAACTTAACACAGTGGCATGAGACCAGGGATGACGACTTTTTCTAGTATTATTGTTATACATAAAAATCTTTTAACCTATCTTTGTGAATTTTTATGCCATAACATTTTATATTAATACTGATTATTCAATGAAAAATCTAAAGGCATGTATAAGTGAGATGGCATAGGCAAAATAGTGAGTCATTTATTCTGTGGCCAAGCCAGAATGGAATTTTTATGCCTTTAGATGAATAATCCCTTCCTTCACAAGCTATCTCCAATGACCTGTCAGAGGAGTCCTACTTCCATTCCTATTAAATGCCTTTACAAGACTTTTATTTGCCTTTTCACTGGTACTATTTCAGTGTCACCATCTCATTCTTCCCATTGGATTACCAAAGCTTTGCCTTCCTATGGGTGTGTTTCAAGACATTCTTCTTTTAAGTACTAGGGTCCCAAGCAGCATTCATAATAAAAGGTTTGTTATACACCACAGACATACTATGAACTTTTCCAAGTTCATCACAACATTAAAGTCAATATTCGCTACCTTTCCAATAAAATTACCCAGTGAATACTTGTCATTGTTCTGGATATAGAAGCCAAAACAGCATGGACTAAAAGATTCATCAAATAATGTAGTTCCAGAGTCTCATATAGAGAAATACTCATTATAAGCCAATTTCTTCTGGATGGTCTGTCCTTTCTATCTGGCTTGTTCCATTGTACCCACCTTTGCTTATAACCTTCACCAACTTTTAAAACTTCCAATAGTGCAGGAGCTCGTCATCACATGGTATTACCTTTGAAATATTGTTTTTAAATAACTCTACTTGCTTGTGTCATGTCTTTTTACTTCTTTACCTTTTTTTGTTTGTTTTTCCAACTAACTCCACAGTTACATTTCCCAATGTTCAAAGTCATTTTTTTCATAACTATTGGTTTGAATATGATTGTGTAAAATGTTTCCTGCAAGGAATTTGGCTGATGTGAATGTCCTTTTGATGTAACTATTTTGCTATCCTCAAAAATGGGATCCACAAAAAAAAAATAATATCTGAGAAAATTCACTAATGGGACATAAATATTAAATGGAAGGAATGATTTGATCTTTACATAGGGTCATTTTATTTTAAGTCATGGCTTTCTATCTTCAACCTAAATTCTCATGTTAACTGATGAGTAAGAGTAGTTCTAGTTGCTGTTATATTCCTGGAACATTTTCTTGTAGCGATGCAAATGTATGATCAATAGTAAACACAGCTCAGAAGGCAACAGAGGTATATAGTTTGCAAATTGACTCATTACCATTTGATCAATCAGAATTGCAATGATGCTATGCAGAGTATTGATTCAGAATGGGCCAATAACCACTGGACTCTGAGCAGCTAGCTTCGTCTAATTAAGCATCTAAATAGAGAGATTAAAGTCTATTAAAGGAAAAATTAAGAAGGTAAGTTTTCCTTTAGATATTCTGTGCTTATTAAAATATAATTCATTTGCACTAATAGCCTCAGGACCTAGCATTAACTGTGGCAAAATGTAAGGGATTAATAACTGACTGTGGAAATACTCAACTTTAGTAGCACAAATATGGAGTAAGAAGATCGCAAAGAATAGGATATGTCCCCTTATTCTGCTCCACATAGAAACTCTAATCCTAACATGTCTCTTTATTGCCGAGTCTATCTCTTGCAAAGCCCCAAAACAATCGAGGTAATAATGTTCCAAGTGATAATAGCAAATTGCAGAAGTCCTGATTTTTTTTCATGTGTGGTATATACAACAGATGTTTCAGGATTATAGAAGTCAAGCCACAGAATTGATCCAGATTATAGATTTGCAAACATTAGAAAAAAACAGAACCATAGGAGTATCCTTGTTGAATTTCCTTCTCACAGTAGAGGTTAAACCATCAAATCTAGCATCAGTATGAGTTTTCATTAATCCTGGGCCTACCCCTCACTATTCAATAACCTTGGAAAGATTACTAAATTTATCTAATTCCTAGTTGCCTCCCCTGCAAAATGAAGAATGTAGAATATGTGCTAGGCTATTTATAAGAAGTGAATAAAAATAATGCAAATAAAGGTCTTGGGCATTGTGCCTGTCATCAGTTAAATGAACCGTCAATGTTTGCTCCTATTCTTTCTTCCTCCCTCACATTTTCTTCTCCCAGATGTGATTTTTTGCATAATAGGGCTCTGAACCAAGAGTTGGGAAATCTGAATTTTAATTTTTTTATCTTTTTATTTTTTATATTTTTTAATCTGAATTTTTGATCTGGATCATAAGTCAGGCTTCTACCTATCATTTTTTGATTTCTTTACATATATGCATAAGCAAAAATTTTAAAAATTAGGATTTAGTAATATGTGAAGGCCACAATACAAGTGTTTCAGCCTGCAGTGAATTCTAACCCTGTTTTGCAGTATTACGGTCATTCAATAACCAGGCCTCATATGGCCATTACAACACATGAGCTGAGTCCCCAGTTGTTTTTAATGTTCCTGGATAGAAATCAAATTTTTAAAAACAGATGATTGATTTGGTAATTAAAAAAAACTGTTTCTTTTACCTTTTTAACATTACTACTTGAAGAATGAAGTTGACGTGTAACTCTCACCAAATGTCTAGAGGAGAGCGACTTCTAGTAGGACTGTGTACTCATTAATTAGGCACTTCTTGGTGCTGTGTGCACACTCTCTTTCTCTGTGCCAAGAATAATGACGCAAAAACCACAGTTCATTATACTTTCGCAGAGCTATAATGTATAATAAACAATAAATGAAGAACAGCAAAATAGGTAGAAGAGGGGCAAAAGCAAAATAGCAGTGAGTTAGGAGGGAAACAAGAATGGGGAAGCAGCTCTAAATGAGAAGTCAGGTGCACAACAAATAATTGGTCAGTCAATTCCAGGGGAAAACTCATTCGGAGTTTATTCCAGCACCCTGTGTATCTTCTTACACAAAGATGTCCTGAAGACATTATTCCTTGAGTCATTCATTTGAAATCATTTTTATTAGACCTTGGTATAGTACCTGTCATTTAATAGATATTTAATAAATATTGGTTGAACTGAACTCAGTTGTCTCTATACAAACTGGATCAGAAAACTGTGTGTTCCTAACCTCCTTCCTGGAAATATTTTATCAAGTTTCACATGTTATGTGCATGGAAATTTAAAAGTGCTTTAAAAAAGCACTCTCTCTATATATATATGTATATATATTCAAGTTATTAGCACTATTTGTGCTAGAGAAGAATATTTATCCAAGATGTTTCAATAGATAAAACTCTTCTGTGACAATATAGCAAGTACAAAGAAGACAAGCAAAATTAATTCCATTTAATGACTCAGCAGATAAACACACTTGGGGTGAGAAATAAAAAATGAAATGTCAGCATCAAATTCTTTTCTCTGGGTACTTTGCTATGCACCAGACCAAACAGAAATGCTGTACTTGTTTTTACTCTCTGTTCTCTAAGCTTGGACTGCAGTGGCAGAAATAAAGCCAAAGACAAGTCAATGATCCATCTACAGTGCTCATGATTCCCCACTGCCTACGTCAAGTCCAGTCACATGAAGACAACCAAAGATGAAACCTCACCAACTAAAATGTGATACACTGTTCTTTTACTCTTCATATTATGATGTTTTAGCAGGAAAAGCCCAGCAGAGCCTGACTGGATATAACCTGTTTTAGACTTCATTAGTAGTAAAACATCAAATATTGAGAGTCGATAAAAAATACAGGCATCATGCATAATAAGAGTGTCAGGCTTTCAGATTTTTGAATGGCAAGTAGGGGAACTCATATTCAGGCATGAAGGTAAAAGGCCTCTACTAATTTACCTAAGCAAATTGCATTATCAGTAGCCAAAATATCCTTCTTTAGCACCTGCAGATCTAAGCACACTTGGAGAAAAACAAATTTTAAAAACCATTATTCTGATGCGATATTCAACTTGTATTACACACATATATAAACAGGATATATTTTTATAGTTCTCTTTGCAATTATTTTACCTAAATGTTGCATTCGTATCTAACTGATTCATTGAAAATGGAATAACCTTATGTATTTGTAAATAGGCTGGCTTGTTATTCCTTTTCCACGCTTTGATTTAATGTAAGATTATTGCATTTTATTTCCTAACTACATAACTAATTTCATACTTCTTACAATATAGCTTGTTTCCTTATAAAGATCAAAGCCTAAAAACTTTTGCTTTCAAGTGATGAATGAGTTAACTACTGCTCGGCAACATGAGAAGCATCCTCTAACTGGAGTCAAAGTAAGAACAACAACAACAAAAAAAAATAATGATAAGCTTAAGTAATAAGCTTTATTTCACATCACCATCATGAAGGATAGACAAAAGATTTCCATTTCTGTTGCCTCTGAGTCATCACCAAATCTCCCATGAGGTCAGTATGACCACCGAAAGTAATCAAGGACAGATAGTAGGGTATTTTTTGGGTTGTCATATTTTTGCCCAGAATCATGGAAAACAGCCCAAAGAGCAATAAATACAGAAAAACAAAATGAAACAACAAATGAGAGTGCCTTGTAGGAAAATAAGAAATAAGAAGAGGAAGACAGAACGGCAGCTGTAGAGATAAGGTTACCTCAGAAACACAGAGGTACACACTCACGGGTCCACACGTCCTGACTGCTAACATTCTTCGGCAGTGCTACACCCCAAGCACCCATTCTTCTCTGCATCCTTTAAAGAGTAAGTGTCAAAATGATAGATGCCAGCTCACTGTATTAACATTTCCCTACAAAGGCCATTATCAACTGAGATAAAGCTGTGCCAGCATAAATTTCTTAACAGAATCAGGACAAGGAAGAATTCAAAATGGTGTTAGATTGAACACAATTTTTTTTTTCTCATTACAAGCTCTCCAAAGCAATTGAAAAGTACTAAGATATTCTATGCAAGAACTGGAATCAAAATATCATTCCTCCAATCTGGCCTGACTGGGGCTATGACAAGTACTCCTTCGAAGTAAAAGAAAAAGATTTTAAAGGAGTAAGTTGTTCTCAGAGTTTGCTTTTCTGCTTGCATTTTTTTTTTAAGAAAGTGGAATACCACTTGAGATAGTGGCAAATTGAGAAGCAGCTCTTTTACTGAATGTGAGCAGAGCATGAGTACAAGCGTGCTCTTCAAGTTGGTCCTCTATCCCCACCGAGGGGGAGCACAGTTTTAGCTATCAAGCTGGAAGGCGCAAGATGAGGGAGGATAGGTAAAGACATTTTAATGTTGACATCAATCGAACCGGGACATAGCTTGTGACAGAGATTTCAATCTAAATGAGCCAGATTGCCCTAGGAAATACTAAAAAAGATGATTCTAAATGGTCCCTTACCATTTTCATCTATCATATACATCCCAAAATACCCCTATGTATTTTTATCTACTGCCCTAATCCAAACTTTCTCCTGCCAAGACTCTTTAAGGAGATGTGTGATTTGGCATCTTTCCGAAATAAGGGCAGATGACATTCAACTTAGTAATGTAGCCTTGATAAAGGTATCAAGGTCGCTGGAAGTTTGATACACTGTGGGGAAAAAAGCTCCATTTCAGAGCAGTGCAGGAGGAATTGAAGAATTTCACATTGCTTGCATTGTTGTACACCATGCCTGTATCAGACATCTTGGCATCTGTCTCACATAATCTTGTCGTACTTTGAAAATTATGTAAAAATAATCTTCATTCATTTCCCAACATCTCAAAGTATGATGTAAATAGGTTCCATTTTCTGTTTGGATTCTGTTTCTGGGAACAAATTATTTAGCAAAGCTCTGTTCATATTTTCTGTTTGACCAAACTTGTCATCCAGAGTTTAGTATTTAGGTTAAATAAATTTAGTATTCCCTTAGCATTTGAATAATTTCTTTATAACTCATTAGCACAACTGGTGGTCAGTTAAATGCATAATTTTATTTGGCTGTTGAGATCAATCTATACTGACCCAAACAAGCCAAGTTGCAGAGAGATGAATGGCCCAAAACATAACTAGGTAGCCAAATTAATAAATGTTTTCATTGACTGTATTACTTAAAAGTAGTGTTAATAGTGTAGAAGGTACAGTTTTTCCTTCAAAGTCTCAGCAGGTATAATACTGACATTTTTAATGCTGGAGGTTTTAAATATTAAGTTTGAACAACAATGCAAAATTTTAGATTTTAGCCATGTTGTCTGTCTTCAGCCCAACCCTTCCATTCTCTTGGATTCTTGTAATCTTGATATCTACTAATCCATATGAAAACATATTGTTCTTTAATAGCTGGTTATTGTTTCCAAAAGTATCAGTCAAAAACCAAAAATTTTGTTGTGTCAAACATGTCATACATACTTATCCTATGAAAAATGAATATACAGTGGATGCTAAATAAATGTGTACATAGTGAATGCATAGATACTGGAACAACTTTCAGTGATAAGAAAGAAAGCAATTTTCTCTGAATGTTACAGATGTTTATTCAGTTAAAACGTAATTCTACTTTGCTTAAATCTAGGAACTATACATATAATCAGTCTAGTAGGACAATGTAGGAAAATCGACATTTTATGTAGCTATCTAGACCTCCACAGACAGCCAACCACACACTGTAGTATAATGCTAATTATTAGAGCAAAGGACTATTTTAAAATATACTGCATTTGCTTTCACAATCTACACCCAAAAGCAAAGTACACACTAAATAGCTCTGTAGGGAATCACTCTTGGAAGTTGGTTACTTAAAAATTGGCAAGAACAGTCACCCCTACCCTTAACTCTGAAGGTGACTTCACAGAGCGGAAAAATGGAAAAATACTTCATTTCTTTATTAACCAATTAGAATGAAAGCACAGATATGTATTAGAAGAGTTGTATCTTTGCCACCTAAAACCAAAACACTCAGTAGATGAAAATAGGCATTTGGAATTTTCAGTTATAGAAAATAATACAAATATTCTCCCACTGAAGCTAATATGATTACAGAAAGAATTATGCTCTAATGGAATATAGTTATTTAACTTAAGGCTACAAATCAGTGTGCTATGTTAAGTATACATTAATATTTTATAGGAACTTAGCTTCCCTCCTATTAAATTTGTGTATCAAAATGACACATTTTCCCTGTTCTCTTATTTGAGGAAAACAAGCATTCATTTTTTCTTTTATGTCACCTCCTTGAAGGTGTGAGGATAGAGAAGAAAGAGCTAGAGGTGACTGGCCACTCCATGGATTTATGAAGATCAGACAAAGAATTCGGGAAGGGCAAAGACAGGAGGTTTAGGGGAGGAGCTAATTAAACTAACTGCAGAAAAATCAGAATAAGAATGATTAACCTGATACCAAATATGCCCCAAGGATCCTGCCTCCTCTTTTAGCATGGTTTCTTCTAACAGTCTTTGTCTCTTTGTTCTGAGACCAATCTGAGCATCCAGGGACAACATGTCCCATTATTTTTGTTTAATTTGAAGGAAAAGCCAAGGCTTGGCTTGCAGGAGATGAAAGAACTAAGGCTCACCTCCCAAGGGCCTTTGCTCATTTTAAGAAACACTGACATGTTGTGTATAGTAGATGCCAGAATAACGATCACACGGGCTCCTGTATATCTGGAACCTGAGCAAACACTTCAAAACCAAGGCACAAACTAACTTCAAAACCAACTGCTAGATGCCACTAACCTCTAACCCTCCCTAGTGAGGCATAGGTGTTCCCATGGTAACTGCACAAGGGAAAGGGAGCAGGGAAAGGGGATGACAGTTCAATGAAATAGCATACACACACACACGCACACACGCACACACACACAAGCAAACGGGAAAATCCTAGGGCAGAGGGTTTCAAAATAAAAACACAATGTCTGTTACACGAGTGATTCACACGTATGGTGATCTAACACGATCTTCTTCAATATTCAGTACCCTTCTGAATCACTTCATTTTCAGAGAACTAGGTCACCAGTATTTTTTTTATCCTTAATCCTGAAAATGAAGAAATATCAAACTGAGAAAGTTGAACTTCATCTAAAGGCTATAGAGAATAATGATTTAGGGGCCTTATATCATGTCAGTTTTTTTTTTAATGGCACTGGGATTTGAACCCAGGGCTTTGCATTAAGCTATTTCCCAGTCCTTGTCATTTTTTAAACTTTGAGATAGTGTCTTACTAAGTCACTAAATTGCCCAGGCTGAGCTTGATCTTGAAATCCTCCTGCTTCAGCTTCCCAGAGCACTAGAATAATAGGCACGCACCATCACACCCAACTTGCATGCTCTTCCTGAAGAAGACCTCGAGTGGCCATTTAGGAGTCAACAGTATGTACTCAAAAGAAATAGCTAGTGCTTTTGAACCACTACAAAGAGGCAGAGTATTCTAATACATGCCCTTCCTCCTCCTTCCTTAGACACTTGTGCTCCTAACCTACACGTGGCCCTTCAAGGATTCAGTCAATAGCTCTGTGTGATTGTAAAAGTTAGCAAAGGAGATATACACGTGTCTTTCATTACTACTACTATGTTACATGCCAAGTAGTATTATTAGTTAAAATTAGTGGGACCAATCCATCAGTATTTCCCAACAATGAGAGTTGTCTCAGGACATAAAATTTACAATCCTAAAAAAAGCAGAAATTAACATTTTCCTTAAAATCATTTCAAAGAACTTTATAATAAATCAAGAATGCCCTGAAAGTAGCCCTGTTTCAGTCACTACCTTCCGCCCTTCATTGTACAAAAAGGAAAGTAATGATAAGGAGTTGAAATCACAACAGTTTCTGTTGTTGTTGAACTCTCTCAAAAGAAATATTCCTAATATACAATATGGTGTTTTGCAAATGTTACGAAATCTGCTGAATTCAGCTAGAGTAAACATCAGAGCCATACACAAATAGGGATTACCACTTTTTATGATATCTGTCCACATATTCATTTGTCCAGTGAAATGTGTCACCAGTAGCTTTAGTTAAATGGGCATGGAGTGATAGGGGTGAATAAAGACCATCACAAAGGCAAGTTTTGTAATCCAGCAATAGCGAACTGTTGTATTGGTGAGACAAATAATAACAGAGACACTAGTGGGTTTCTTTCCTAGTATTAGCATTTTGTCTTTGGCAATTATTTTAAAGTGAATTTTAGAAGGATTTCAAACACAAGTACACTTTTGAATACAACATCAAAGGCACTATCAGAGCATGAGGTCTACTATTGAAATGGGAGCTGGGTAGCAATTGCTTGGACCAGGAATAGAGAGTTTAAGGAAAACCAAGCTGGTAGAACTAAAAGGCAAAAAGAAGCATGTGGCTCTCATAGTCCCTAAAGGAAGAGAGAAGCTGGCCCAAATAACATCCTCACCACACACTCCAAACAAAAGTTAGTGAGAGAAACTGAGTGTGAAGCTGACATCTTTCTTGAAATAGTAGTGTCAAAGAAGCTTGGTTTTAAGCAGGCCACCTGCTTTTAGATGAGGGAGACTGTGTAAGATATATTTCATCTACTCTTTCAAAAGAGAAACTACTACATTGTTTGACTCTTTTGGTATGGAAGAAAAAAAGCAGGATTTTTGACGAATAAGAAAGAAATTAGCAGAACATTTTGCACATAATACTTTCATTTTACTTAAGAATTTTATTTTCATTCCGACTTCACATTCTGTAACACATATAATGTAAACAATATTACATAAAAGGAAAGAAACTTCTATGTAGGTTATAATCTTTGACCTTGATTCCTTTACTCACTTTTGCATAAGAGGTTTTTGTTGGTTTGTTTGGTTGATTGGTTGGTGGGTTTGATTGCTTTGCCACTGTGAAAGATTCTAACTATAGTCAAGAGATGAAATAGCGAAGGCGTGTTTGGGGTCAAAAGGCAGGATTATCTGAGTCTTGACTGAACGAGACAGGAAGGAATACTCAGGAAAGGAAACTAACAGGGCAGAAGGCACCAGCAAATTTATAAGAAAAAGAACCATATTATAACTAGTAGCCAACAAAGCAATCAATATATACTGAGTACTTATTTTTTTTTTCCAGCACCATGGCAAGGACTTTAGCAACAACCATAAGAGGAAAATAAATAATAGCAGACAATTATTGAGCATCAGAATGACCAACTGTCCACTTTGCACTGACTGCAAGGTGTTCCAGGGTGAAGAAATCTCAGTGCTGGAATTTAGAGCTGCAGCCTGGTGTGGTGGCGCACACCTGTAATCCCAAGACTCAGGAGACTGGGGCAGGAGCATTGCTCTGAGTTCTAGGCCAGCCTGTGCTACTTAGTGAGTTGAAGCCCAGCCTAAATAACATAGCAAGACCCTTTCTCAAAAAATCATCCCCCCAAACACACCAAAATGGAGCTGTAAGGGTTGCTGCAAGGGTGAAATAGGTTAATACACAGGAAATTTTAGCGTGGTGTACAACACAGTGGACCCCTTCTTTTTTCTAAGTTGCCTGAGATTATCCTGGTTTTACCACTGAAAGTTCCCTTGCTGACTTTCAACAAGCATCCACTCATCTAAAGCCTGTAACAGCTCTGGCAGTTTAAAAAAATATTTACTAGTATACCATATTATATTTGGTATAAAAAAGGCACAGATATTTTAAGTAACTCCCTATGGTCACACTGGCACATGACTAAGTAAAGAGAGCTGAACAGATTGCCTCCATGTGATTATACACTTTCCCATAGCAAGACATTGCCTCCCAGTTAAGGACAGAGGTACTAGTATCAGGAGAGAAAATACCAAAGCAAGAATGAAGCTAAACATCCCGAGCTAACATACAGATGCCTTTGTTACTAGTAGTTGGTGTATTAACAGGGACTGGTCATGTCAGTAAATTTTTGGAAGCCCATTTGTAAAACTTGAAGGTGCCTAACATGGTGAGGGCGTCAATGTCACCAGAAGTCCAGGAATGATCTTAAGTTTTACTACTGAGCCTTTCACAGCAGATGCCACATGGGGTTATAACTAGGCATAGGGTAATGTTATAATGAACTACTGATGACTTATTCAAAAATTATTACCAAGACCAAGCAAATCTAACTTAATTTTTTTTTTTCTTTTAGCAACTAACCGAATATTTCTATTCTCCTTTGGAAAATATTCTGATTTAAAATTTTAACATAATATTCATTTAAAAATCCATAAAAACAATTCTCTCTGCTTACTGATCTAATGGTGTAAATCTAATTGTTATAAACCAACAGCAATCATCTGTACCTTACAGAAGATCTGCATTTCAAAAGCAGAAGCCAAAGATGGTCACTCATTTTCCATATAGTTCCTGCCAGCATTTGCTACAATGCTATATGCAACTCAGGCACATGGCAGAATGCTCATTGAAGACACAGCACAATTTGTGTTGTTACATTATTTGAAAACCAACAAATGAGGGCATTCTGCAGTGATCAGAAAACTAAAATAAAGTGGTGTTAAATTGTTGATTCCCTTGTGGTATTTTAACAACCCGGGTCTACCGTCTTCTTTTTAATTGACCACATTTTTAAATAGGAATAAGAATTGCGCAATGAAGATGGCTAGTGTACCTTCTGTGTGACAAGCAGAGAGAAACCATAGCTGGAACACCTAAGTGTGCAAGTTCACATGTGTGTGTAACACAAACAGGAGACACTGTTACACAACAGATTGCTTGTAAGTCTTAAAAAATAAAATCTTCCTTTTGCTATGGCCAGGTAACTTCTCAGATTTTATGGACTGAAAATTTTTGGAAGTAGTCACTGGATTTTTAAAAAAAACATATGTATTTCTGGTGATATATTGATTTTTGTAAAAATAATATTGATATACACACTAATTGTCTAACTCTGATTTACTAAATGTCCAGTTTTATCAACTCCATATGTTTAAAGAGAAATGTTTACCAGTGTGTTTTGGATTTCTAAATATTCTATTGTATGGTTTATTTCTTTCAAGAAATCTTTTCACAAGTCATTTCCTGCAAAAGGGACTTCTATTATTTATGTTGCATATCATTAAGGTTTTACTTCCATCTTCTAAATTTTCCCGAGATTAAATATTTGACTTTTATGAGGCCACTAAAACAACAAGAATGTGTTACTTTCATTTTGGATCTGAAAACATCATATGCTTGCAATTTAATCAGCCTGAGTGTTGACAAAAGATGTTTCATCTGTTAAAGAAATCAGCCCGATAAAAGTCACACTCTTGAAAAATCTCTCTTAAAACAAGTCAGCTTTTCGCCTTGCCTCTCAGAGTTGATGACCAAATTTCCATCCTACTTATAAATGTGTGCTTCTTGTCTAAGAGGAATGGAAGATGCTAAGAAGCAAGTCAGTCAAATAAAGGTTATTCTCTACTGAAGGAATGCAAATGGCTAAAACTCCCAGCCTGAATGATAAAATGGAAAACAAGAAGAACTGCCACTGACACCCAACTACCCATCACTAGAACTTCTAGGAATTAAATTAGAAAATGTGTGCACAGCATTCAGCAGTGTATCTGGTTCATCACAGGTGCCAGCGAGCAGTAGCTTCTATCATTAATCTCAGTATTAGCAATACTCCATGGCTGGTTGTGTAGAATAAGGCCTTGTGTCCTAAAACTGGCTAAAACACTGCATCTGTTTTATTCATAAGACACGATGCAACTAATTTTAAACCTTGATTCCTACACCACAATAAAGAAAGAAAGAAAAGTCTGCTTACAGACTAGTTATGAAGATCTAATTGTTATATGAAGATACAAAACAAGGAGGCAGGGAGGAAAGGAGGAAAAAGGAGAAAAGAAAGAGCTCAACAAATTCCTTCTGCTTAGTAGGTACTCAGTCAATGTTTATTGAAGGAAAAAATTGAATTTTTCATATTCAGGACTTATGCATTCATTGGAACAAAGCAAATAGGCACACATATACATATATGTGTATGAAATAACTTGAGTGCTTTCAATTATTCCCACTCCTACTTTTATGAGGAATTGACCAAAACATTCTTAACCTTTTAGGGGATGTCTTCAAAGAACAATGCATCAAAAAATTTTTTTCTTGATCTGGATTCTTATGAAGTGAGATTTTTAGAACATAATTGAAGAAAATCAGTGTTGAGAGTATTTATTTGATCACAAATATTGCATAACACAAAGTAAAATAGCTACTTCATTTGGTGCTTAATAGAACCAACTATTAAATCCTTCATATGCTTTCTGTCAATCATCATAACAGTTCTTCTAAGGTAAGTCATGCCATCTCTACTTTATAGGTAACAAAACCCAGGGTAATATTTGAAATTTCCAGAAGCTAAATAAATACTTTGGGCTAAGAGGAAATATACAGCTTAAAGATACAGCCTCTAGAATCAAACTGTTTGGATGCAAATCTTGACCTCTGATCTTGAGCCAGTTGTTAACTCTCTACTCTGGTTGTTTATTATTTCATTTGTAAGACAGGAAACATCATTGCCTTTCACAGGAGTGTCTCCACATTTCAATGTATGCAAAGCATGAAGAGTTCTGTATTATAGTTGATACTTAACATACCTTAATTGTTATTATTGGTCTAGCTTCAAAATCTGGAGTAGCAAAGTCTATATTACTTTTAAATTTTCTTTCCAGAAGGTAAAAAAAAAATTGCTTGGTCAATGTATAGCTAAGTTAAGGAACTGGGACTCTTCACAACACAAATCCCTCAAATCTGTGTAATGCTTTCAACAATTCCTCTCATTTGATCCTAATTCTGCCTAAGGCTGGGTCAGTGCTAACAAGACTATGGAGGCCTTGGTCCTGGGACTTCAGGCTTAAAGTCCTATGATCTTTCTCTTACTAGAAGAAAATATCCTGAAATTTATTCTTTGGCTCTAATAACACATCATAAAAATAAATGGCTGAAAAAAATGTACCATTTAGTTGTATATCCAGATGATTCAGTTAGCATGAGGCCAAACACCTGGCTGATTAACTGGACACAGGATTTTAGATTTTTTTTTTGAAACTCTGACACTGGGAAAAGTGTCAGCTATGATTGATGTGAAACAGAAGAAAGGAAAGCATACAGAAGGAGCTGTTAACAAGAAAAATGCTTTGCTAAATAGAAGATGGCATGGACTCTGCTATCATCACCTGCACCAGCAATTTATTTGTAACCAATATCAATAGCCCTACTGGGGAATACAATCTCACTTAACTTGTTCTCCCATTTTGACACCTCCAACTCAGAAATGTAATTTAAAATAAAGATTCATGGAGCTAATATCCTTCTTTCTTTGTACTATTAAAGAACATACTGCTCTCCCAGCTTGGAGGAGTTTGAAAGTCTGCATACATAAATGAACACAGCATTTAGCTAAGTGTGTGTAATACCAACCCTGTGAGGTATATGCTCTTAATACCCCACTCTTGTAGATGAGAAAACAGAGGCTAAGAGCTATAAGGGATTTTTTTACTGTCCCATCTACCATGACTTTGTATTTCCAATTGCCAACTTACAAAAAATTTTACTAAAGGGCCATAGATAGAAAGAGGTTGTTTTTAATGTGAAAAAATCATAGAATTTTAACCTGGAAAAGATCTTTAGAAAGCAATTCATCCAACCCTGACATTTATAGTTGATAAAACCAAAGTGCACGAGGTCATGATTTGTCTGAAATTATTTATTTTACCAGAAGAGAATGAGAAATTCCCAACATTTCTTTCTGCCAACATATTATTTTGGAAATGTCCAGTTAAATGCATATGCCCTTTCCAAAAGTAAAAAGATTCATTATAACTTATTATTACATTGTCAAGGGTTAGCTTGTCAGATCAGGCAAGGAAGATTTGATGGAGAAATCTGATACCTGGGAGGTCTTTAGGAGAGACCATAAAGAACTTTACTTAAGAATATCGGTTCTTCAGTGAATTCTGGGTTGAAATTCTGGATTCAGCGTTTGTTACTGTATGATACTGAGGGAGTAATTTAACCTCAGCAGGCCTCAATTTCTTCTGCAAGTTTTGGATTATGATAGCATTGATGGGAAAGAGTTGATATAAGCATAAACATTCTAAAGAGTGTTGTGCAACATGTGGTATCTTCTTAAGTGACTCAGCGTCATCACTTTCTGGAGAGAAGGGTTGGAAGGAACCCTTAGGATACCGTAGGGCTTTGTGAAGGGTCAAAGGGTTAGCAGAATCATGAACTCAGAGAAAGATTCCTCTGACATACTATGTGACTACGGCGACCTCTGATACTAAATTCAATACCTTATTCCTTATTAATTCTTAACCATTCAAAAAATCAACAAAACGGGCCCTTGAACGCTATTGCCAAAAAATCCCCCAAAACAAGACCCATATCCTTTCTGCCACAATCAAAGATTGATCTTTGCTAGGTCACACATGCTCACAAACTGCACTATGCAGAATGGAGAGTTTATGGACTTCAATATAAAATGACAAATCTGATGGATCACCTTTGGTCCAGATGCAAGCTAGTCCAAGATAAATCTCCATGATGTATTCACTTTGCCATTTTATAACTCAAACACCAGAGTCCCCTGGCAGAACAGACGCTATTTGATTCAATTCCTATAAATTTTAGTTCCTTGCCCTTGGCTTATTTAACATTCAGGATCGGACTTAGCAAGCTATGTGGCTTGCTCTCACCACTCCAATGAAAGAAGAAATATCTTTTAAAGAGATATATAAGGAAATCAGTTCTCTCAATCAGAGTGTACTTGAATCATTGATTACAACACTGGTGGTGAACCTACGGCATGTGTGCTGCAGTGAACCCTAAAAGGTTCCCCATCACTGGATTATAAGATGCTTTGCTATAATTCTGCTAAAACCCCGAATATTTTTGGATTCCAAATCCTGCAATTCAGTTAAAACAGTTGTGACAAATTCTATAGATTTTACTATCTTGCTGTTTTGGAAACATTTTATAAAGCATTTTCATATCAAATGTTAATTATAATTTATGAGTTGTTTGTTTCCTAGGGATCTGGAACAAAGTACCATAAATTCAATAACCCCTCCCCCCAAAAAAAATGATTGCCTCACAATTCTAGAAACCAGAATTTCAAAATTCAGTAATGTACAGGGCTAGTTCCTCTGAGAGCTATCGGGGAAGGATCTGTCCAGACTGCTTTCCTTGGCTTATTAGTGATTTTCCTCCTGTGTTTCTTCTCCTTATGTCTCTTCCTGTTATCTTCCCTCCACCCAAATTTCCTCTTCTTAGGAGGACACAGGTCCTACTGGATTTGGGTCCATGCTCGTGAATTCATTCTAACATCTAACTTTTAAGACCCCACCTCCAAGAGTGGTCCCATTCTGTGGTATTAAGGCTATTAGGTTTTTACCATATGAAATTCTTTCAGAGGAGGGGGACAAAAATTAAACTATAACAGAGATTTTCAGAATAAGAAACTGAGAGGTATCTGTATTTCATTCTCTCTATATTTCTCTCTTTTCTCATTACTGTCTAGTGTGTTTCCTAGAAGTAGACCCGTTTTTGTCTGATTCTTTCCTGCAGGCATGTTTCCCTACATTCCATTCAATGAAGTTTCATTGATAATTATACTACATTCTTTAACATTTCAAATGCCTCATTTTTGTGTACATTTTAAGTTCAATCCATTTAGTATGTGCAGTTAGAGAAAATATTTAGATTGGCAGGGAAATTGTAGCATAGGAGTCTAACCCTGGCACTCAGTAGTTGCGGTGTCCAGAAAACAAGTGTCCAGAAAAATTGTGTGTATACTATGCTCTACAAAATTCATAAAGCATTTGATTCCTTTCACATTTCAAAAAAATCCATCCTCTTTCATATAATGATAACTAATGATTTGCCACATCAAACAACAAAAATAAACCCATAAAAATTGGCCTTATTGATCAACCATTTTCAATTAAGGGTAGAATTAGTTAACTCCATCAGGACAGTAAATGATACAAAACCACTGTTTCTCAAGGTTGTTTGATGAGGAGGTAGAGAAATCACATTTTGAAATATGTTGAACCAGAGAGTAGTTTGGTGCAAAAAACTGCAATAAGTAGTAATATAGAAGCTTAAAGAATCCTGTGTACTTTGTGCAAACCTAAAATTGCAATCACATATGAAAGATACAGTAATACTTGCTCATTTCCATATTTTGGCAATTTCTCTACTTTAAGTGATAAATTAAGATGATTGACGACAGAACTAACTACCAGAAATGTGCCTAAGTTAGGAAATTTCAGCTCTCTACTATCTACTTCTTATCTAAATTAAAGTAAAATACCTTTCTGTGCTTTAACTGGTAATAAAACATTGGGAGAGAAAAGACTACTTCCACCACTAGCTGAATAAGAGTGAACTAAATAATTAGAAATCCAAGACAACATCTATTCACGGGTGGGTAATTCCAACAAACAAGAAAGATCTTGTGGCTTTATTGACAAGGATGGATAAAAACTGCATTGTATCACCTCTCAGCAAGATGATGACATTTGTAGGATTAATGAAATAAGGAATCACAAAGGTTATGTAAAGCTTAAAAAGACATGTAAGGAGAGAAAATCTAATTAGAAAATTATATATTTGGGCTAGTTCAAACTTAAAGCCTAGAAATGAGTTTGGACACGAATGAAAAATTTCATTGTAATG
This sequence comes from Dasyprocta punctata, assembly GCA_004363535.1. Classification (NCBI taxonomy): domain Eukaryota; kingdom Metazoa; phylum Chordata; class Mammalia; order Rodentia; family Dasyproctidae; genus Dasyprocta; species Dasyprocta punctata. The sequence goes on from RJWM01004726.1 coordinate 26,461, forward strand.
TCACTCTCAAAAGTTGTGAATGGTTTTAACTTGGAAAAATATGCTCAACAATGCCCTCCAAATACTTCCAAAATGCTGGGGATGTAGCATAGCAGTACAGCACCTTCCTGGCAAGCATGATTCCCAGTACAAAAAAAGAAAAAGAAAATCCAAATATTTCTAAAATGTATTGAAGTAGATGTGATGTGACTTTTAAAAACACATATAAATCAAGACTTGCAACCCTTTATTCATCACCATTCCTGTCACAATTTCTGTGTCAACTGCAAGGAGGATTCGAATTGTGTTGAGAAGGGAAATGTTGCCTCTTTCTAAAGACCTTGCCAGATAATTGCTGAAAACTCAACGAAACTGGCAGTGAATAATCACTTTACAACACAGCCTACTGAGAGTTTTTCTTGGAACTAGATCAAATTAATACTTTGTTAAAACATTAAGTACTACTTTTTAATTTCATTTTTTAAACTTCTCTAAATTAAAAGAAACATGCTTTCAGAAAATTTAAAAGTAACTACAGGCAGATTATTTTTTTTTATTCTCAGAAAAATGTACCTTGGATTTCCTTATCAGAGGCAGGATAAGGGTGATGGCCACATTCCCCTTCCTTCTCTGTACCCATTAAAATATAATTTAATGTCTTTTTCCAATGTATGTAACTCCTCAAGATGTTGAATGAATAATCAAGACATGCACGCACACTTTACATTTGTCTAAGGTCCTAAATAAATTTCAGTACCCTCACTCAGTGACATTTTATGTTACTGAGAGCCCTCTTTATTTGAGGTACTACCTTAAGATGTTGGGGACAAAGTGATAAACACATAGTAAAAAGAAACAGATCTCAAGTATTTTTCCACTGAAGCTGGGAAATACATACTACACTTAAGTTATCAAGTAAAGTATGTATCTGTATAAATGAGTTAACAAATCAAATGTTTTTAGTCAGGGTAATTTAGCCAAATTTCTTCATAGAGGTGAGGTGTCAGCCACTTACAGAGAAATAGAATATTTCACATAGAAACAAAGGCAAGTTCTAAGATATTATATTAGTTAGCATTCCTCAGCAGAGACATAACCCCTCAAATGCACAATTTAAAAGATGAGAGACTTTACTTGGTTCACAGATTGAGAGGACTCAGTCTGTGGTCATCTGGCTCCAAGGCAGAAAAATCATGGCGGACACGGATGGCATAACAATGGTCTTAGTTTACAGAGGTTGGAAAGCAGAGGAAGGGAAACAGAACCAGAGAGAAAAGGGAGGGGGACCAGATACAAACCTTAAAGATCAGTCTCCATGACCAACCAGAAACTACCAGAAGTGTGCCCTCCTAATACTCTCCACTGATCCCCAGCCAACTGAGTTGACAAAGTTAAACTTAACTGCCACAGATATCTTAAATAAATAGGAAGGTTGATGTGACCAGAGGGTGCTAACCCCAGGGACAGACTGGAAGTACAGGAGAAGGTTTGGGCATTGCTTAGTCTGTGTAAAGGCTTCCAGACAGAAAGAAAAAGTTTTATTTCATTTTATTTTTTTTTTTCCTTCAAGTACTGTGGGACACCATGAGACTTTTTTGTTGGCAAGGAAGGAGCTCATGTTGTGTTTCACATTTTAAATGATGACCCTGCAAGTCTTGTGAAGAATAAAGTAGTACAAGGCAAGAAATGGAAGCAGGAAGATCAATGAGGGGGATGTAGTGGTAGTCTAGGTAAGAAACGATGGTGGGTGATGTAGGCAAGACTAGACATTTGAGACTAACTTTGCAATTAATGTGAAGGTAGAGCAAATTGTTCATGCTGATGTATAACACAAAAAATCTAACTCATGTCAGTCCATCTTTTTTCCAAAACCTGATCATAATTACCCTGAGGCCAAAAGCTGTATCAGAAGTTTCTCACATAACCTGGTGATGAGAACAGGGTCAGTATGGAATAAACATCAATATTTGTACCCTTATCTTCTTCAGGCAAGTCATTTAACCTGCATTTGAAACCTTAATGTAAAAATGGAGTTACATTTTCCTATCCACGCTGTGAATCTGAATTTTTCTAAAAATATCTGAAACACAAAAGTGTGTTCTGTCTCTGCCAAGTAAGTTATACACATTTTCATTCAACACTCATTCTTTTCTTTTCTCTTAAGAGTTACAGAGGTTGCTAGGCAAAGATTTTAGCTAATAAACCTCTAGGTTGTTGGAACCTATTCAATAGAGGGATTTACAGAAACAGGAAAAATGTGGTTAAATTGGAAATATTTTATTATCTTCTTAGTGAATAAATGACACATATGTTAGAAAAAATTATGAAAGTATATTCAATGAAGCCATAAGAATCTTCTTCATGGAGATTAGACTCAATATGATATAATCAAATAGTTTCCTTCTTTTATAACATCAAATCTCCATACTTATAAAAATCTTATCCCATCAAAGTTCATTTCTGGATCTTAAATGACTTGCATAATCCTTAAGTATTTATTTTCACTATTTTGTCAAATATTTTCCTGATATACTTTGTTTAAGGAAACATTCTATTATTAAGCTTTTATTAAGGGGAATGTTTCAGTTACAAAAGAGAACTTTTCCATAAGCATTTTAAATTAAAATGACAACCTTTGAATCACAGGTTACTTTTTGGGTTTGAATGTGTTTCTTATTGTTAGCATATCTAATGAACATGACAAATTTTTGTTGTAACAGAAAAGTTGATGCATAATTGTTTTAATTGGTTTTGGGTCCATTCATGGCACAGAGTTTAATATAACAAATAACTGTAGATGAAAAATCTTAACATATTATTTTAGTTCTTTCCTGTAAATAATTGATAACAAAATTTTTAAAATATTAAGGGAAATTCACAAGTATTGGGAAAGTCCTTTTTTTCCTATACAACAGTAGACCAAAAGGATTTGATAAAACAAAAAGGCATTAAGCATATAAATGTATGAATAATATTGACCACCCAGAGAGGCACAGGCTCCTTGGAGTATGAAAGTCTGCTTTCTGTGCCTCTTACTCCTTTCCCTGACCTGAGTTGGGTCATGTTTCCATTGTTTAGGGCTCCTCCATGAACAGCTGAGCATTAGCAGGATCTGAGGTCAAGCAGACAGGTGTCACAATGCCAGCTATTTCACTAAAAGGCATTTTAGTGCAGAGCTTGCATCTGTAGGATAGAGATAACAATACTTGCCTGCGGGGTTGAGAAGTCTTGAACGTCATGTAAATAAAGTGTCAAAAGAAAAGGCACTCGGGAAAGGGTGGATTGCTAGACACATTTACTTCCCTTCTCAGAATTTAATTCTCCTAATTTCCATAAGGGGATCTATGAAATTCTAAGAAGTTGCCCTACCTCCAAAGGCAGAATACATGCTCTGTCTCTGTCTCTCTCTCTCTGTCTCTTGCTCTCTCTCTCTCTCTCTCTCTCTCTCTCTGTCTCTCTGTCCCTGTCTGTCTGTCTGTCTGTCTGTCTGTCTGTCTGTCTGTCTCTCTCACCTTTTTCAGGACTGTCCTGAGCCCATCCAATTTTAATGAATTTCAAAATGTTTTTTGGAGTTTGATGAGATTCAGGGTCTCTTTCTCTTCAACTTAGAATGAAATGAGAAAGTAAGTAGGTCACCAAGAATTGTTGTCGGTCACCATCTGAGACACAGGAGCATTCAGTCCTAATGCATCAACCTCTGATAGATCCAGAAAAGGAAGAAAGTAAGAAACACTGCTTCAGGTGACAGCTGTGTACCCTGCATCAAATCTCATGTGAAGTGAGCCAGGCTATTTGTTTCAGTTGTGCTAGTCAGTAAGTTGTTTTGTTTTGATTTGGGTCATTTAAGTCAGATTTGCTGATCTTTGTACTCCAAAGCATCCTATATAGTTATAGCAATCTGGACGATAACACAACTGAAGAGGACAGAACTCCAAAGAGGTCCCATGGGAAGAGACTAGAAATTCAGCTAGCTATCTCTTCTTAATTTTTTAGATTCCAGATGCACTGGCAATGTGACATAAGAGCCAGATCCTCTTCATAGTAAGAAATAAAATGTGCTTGGGCACACACATAAAAATCTTTACCTATGATTTCAGATAGTTTTAGAAAGCTTCTGAGACCTTTTGGGATAATAGAATTTGTCATAAAGGAATGTATTTGGTTCAGAAAAGTTGTTAGATTCTAATATCGGAAGAACAGGCCTGGGGTCAGAACAGTGATGTTGGTCTGTGGGATGCCATCTACATTTGTCCACTTTTTGAAGACTATTTCAATCCAATATCAAATAGGCTCCAGTGTCTCAGCATCAGAGAACAAGCAACAGTTAAATTAATGAACTTTAAAAACTGATGGGAACAAATTACTCAACGAATTACACTGTTCCCCACACATAATCCTCCACCAATACGCCCATCCCCAGCTGCACCACTGACTTGATCACAGGAAAAAAAGTAAAGATTTCCTTTTAGCTTAAGTAAGAGAATGCATTACATCTAGACAAATCCCTTGGACTATAGCTTCTAAAGATATGCTCTAAATACTGGAAGCCTAATTAATGCTGACAGCAGATTTCCATTCTGATTACATTAAAAATCCTCCTATCTTGTGTTTGAGCTTAACTTTGCTTTACAACTTGTTATGACATGGCCCTATTTGGTTTTGCCTTTTGTCAGGTCGACTTGGTTGGATCCACCATATAGACTGAAGAAGCTTTCTTGGACTTCTTCTTGAGGCTACCTGTAGAGCATATCCTTTACAGTAACAGAATGAATAACCTCACACTCAATTATACCTTTAGACCTATAACTATAAGTGCAGCTATTAACCCCCTATTTGAGTAACAACTAACCTCATTCCATGAATTTGAAATTTCAATGGTTTTAGATGTTCACCCTGTGCAACCTTCTGTGAAACAAATGCTTCTTAAAGCAGTGCTCCTCAAACTTTAGCAAGTATATGTGAAGATCTTGTTAAAGTATAGATTCTTATTCAGTGGGTCTACATTTCAAGTGCACTTCCCAGGTGGGATGCTGACTCTGCCATTCTACAGATCGTATCCAAATGGAAAAGACACACAGGATTTTCAGAATAAGGTGGTCCGATTTGCCTTGCCCACACACCTACATCCTCACCAGGGGCCAGCAACACATGCTCGCTAAGAGCTTGGCAACTTTCTCTTACTACTGATGGGGATTACCCTGGGTGCTAATTAAGTAGTGAAGCATTCCACTGTCCTACCTGTAGAAGCTGAAAATGTAGGTACAATGCAAAGTGTACATCTGTAATGATGGGTCCTAATGTGCCTATTTGTGTAACAGCCAAAAACTTCAAAAGAGAATCCCTGGAAGCCGAATAACACCCAAGATCCAGATCTCCTCAATCACCTGTAGATACCTACGTTGGAACCTACAAGACACTGCTCCCATCAACCTCTTAAGTTGCATTATAACAATTCTCATTTTAATCTGTCTTCTCTGCAGTTAATATGTTTTGCTTCCATATAACATGACTTGGAAACTTCTGAGTTTTGAGCATATAAAATACTAAAAACAAAAAGCTTGTATCTCAATAGATGAGGGCATTAAGAGAGCTAAGAGATCTTCCAGCTGCCAAAATAGTAGAATTCAACTGGGTCTAAAGATAAAAGAAATATCACTAAAGGGAGTATAGTACTTAAAAGTTATATAATGTTCAACACCTAATTTCATATAGTATCGTCCAGTGATCTCAACATATTATTAAATGGCATAACCTCACCTTCATAATAAAATGATGAGGTCAGAACCTACTAACAGATGTAGATATTACAGGTATAGTTTTTCTTGAGAATCCACACTATGTTTTATTATTAGGAAGGAAAATAAATGGACTGTTTTCCCTCACATCCTCATCCAAAAATCTTTCTGTCTCTCTGTCTCTGTCTCTCTCTGTCTCTGTCTCTGTCTCTGTTTCTCTCTCTCTCTGTCTGTCTCTCTGTCTCTCTCTCTCTCTCTCTCTCTCTCTATCTCTCTCTCTCTCTGTCTCTCTCTCTCTCACACACACACACGCACACACACGCACACACGCACAATCTCCAATTCATAGGTCAAACCAGAAAGCTGCGACATGGCTAACTAGATTCATTCTATATCTCTACAGCTGTCGCTCACAGACAAAATAACACAGCGAGGACGCCCTAACACTGTGCTGTGAAAATAGCTTCTTTGAACAGGACTTATGAAAACATTTCAGTGATCATTTCAAATTCCTCCTCCAAACAGCTGTTTCTAATAGCTTCACAGGACAGATCACACACAAAAATAAATGAGACCATCATTGACCATCACTACTAATTATCTGTAGTCTACATATATTATCACATTTAATCTGCATAGTGACTTTTAAGTATGATCATCCCAATGCCTTAGGTGATACTAGAAGGTTTAAAAAAAACAAATAAACAAAAACAACAACAAAAATCACTGAACAACTTTCTCGAGTCACAGGGCTAGAAAATGGAATTACCTAGAGTAGACTCTAGGTCTGAATTCTCCAAAGCCCTTGACTGTCATGCTTCTCAGACTTCAAAATGTAAACAATCATCTTGGGAGCTGGTTAAAAATACAAGTTCTAATTCAGTAGATCTAAGGTGGAACCTGATAATATGCATTACTAATAAGGTCTCAGGGGAGGCTGGTGCGGGTACTCTAAGGGCCACACTTGGAATTGGAAGGCACTAGGAAATGCACTTTGACAGTGCTTCTCGAAGTATGGTCCCTGGACCAGCAGGGACAGCACCTCCTCTGAACTTTTTAGAAATAAAAATGCTTACATTTTACCTGTTACCCACTTGGATTAGTGTCCTGTCCCAGTACTATGTATCTTAAAACTTCCAGGAATTCCGATATATGTTCAAGTTTGAGAACCCATAGTTAATGCATAACTTCCCTAAATATGTTAACAATTTAATTCTGTATCACCTGAAATGATTCTTGGTTGACTAAATGAGACTTTATGATTTCCTGAAAATTTTCACTTTATTATTTGCTAGAAAGTTGTCTGTTTTAAGAAAAGTCATGACCGTGAAGGTAACCTCGGAGTAGTACTTCATTGTAGGCTGTGGTGTGTGATTCCATTGTAGGTTGTGGTTACTGGGGTAAGGTATGGCAGTCTTTTCATTAATTTCTCCCCTCCAAAATGGACAGGAATTTTCTTTCTTAAATGGATCTCCTTACTGTATAGTCAGACCATTTCTCTTCCTTTATCACTGTGATTTGTAAAATGATCGTTTCACATTTTCAACCTAAAAAGGGACCAAGAAATAAGCATTTTCTCTTAATTTGTGAAGAAACCTATCAAGTAATTAACAAACACAAAAATGACTGTTATCTTAGATCTCCAGTTGGGATTAGTATTAAGACTCAGGAAAACTATTGTACTTGAAAGACTCAGCTAAATGAAAATGAAAGACCTTAATTGGATTCATCTAAATAATAACACAATCTTCTATCATCAAATTTCTCATAATAAGTGACAAAATAATTACGCACCAAACTATGCACTTTATATGAATTATTTCATTTAATCAACACAGAAATACCATAAAGCATGTGCTACTTACTCCCATTTTAAACATTATCTAATGTGCTTAGAGAAGATAAATAAGTGTCCGAGTTCATATAGTTACTAAAATTGAGAGTTAATATTTCAGCTCAGATTCTAAAGCTTCACTTCTTGATTTATATAATATTGTCTCAAATAATTACATCAAAGACAATTCAGTGGAAATATCCAAGCTTCAAAGTACAGATGATACATAATATATTCTTCATAGGACCACAGATCTACATCTCTCCCCTGAAGACTGACACAATGCCCCAAACTAATCCTCTCCATAGTGTAACAGTTGTAGGAGGACTTGAGATTTCTCTTTCTGGTGACAGTTTCCATTTTACCCTAACATTTTCTGTCACACGTACCTGGTTACATGATCCCATGTGAGAGTTTGATAATTCTAGTCTACTTAATTCTTCTAAGTCTTCCTACTCTAACATGTGAAGATCAGATATAGGTTGATCTCACAGCCAGTCATTGCTAGAGCTCTCCACAGTCAAGTAATTGGACTCTTGGAGAATCAACGAAATGGTAAAATGTCTTGATCTTCTGCATATCATACAGCAAAGCTATATTCTTCAACAGAGAACAAACAGAACCATGCAAATCTCATCTATGCCAACAAATTCCATGTTTTTCTTTATCGTAATCAGAAGGGAAGACAAATTTAAGAAGTATTTTAAATATGTTTGAGTGTGAAAATTTTACTTAAAGACAGAACAAGTCAGTAATAAAAAGTACAGAAAACGTAATGTCAAGAGACACTTTTCTCTAGTAGAATTATGGACGGTGAAGTTAGATAGAAATTAATATGCAGTCAGATAAGGACTGGGCCTGAAGGAAGTCAGCACGGAAGGTAAGACCCACAAAAATGTAGTAATCAGGCAGTGAATCTGAAGAGAGTCTCAAGATAGAGACACACCAGTCAGGAACACAGGCCTACTGACTGATAAACAGCAGCCTGAGATTGTATTGTAATTAACACCTGCTAGCGCAGTGGGTCAAGGTAGGTATCAGACACACACATGGGTGATCAAAACATCTAGACCCATCCATTCCCAAAAGTGCCTTTGCTCTTTCTATATACACTTGGGACATGACTCACTTCCCTACTGAATCAATATTAGCTAAGTGAATATATTTGTAATTGTATAGGATGATTGTAGTTTGATCTATGCTGTACCCACTCTGTGATTTTGCCGTATAAATTACTCCTGACGAAAAGCCTCAATAGGCACACATTTTGGGATCCATCCTGGAAATCTGGGACCTATTCTTCTTCTCCTTATTTCAAACAAAATTCTCTCAACTTTCTCCTTTGGTTTGCAACTTCATTCCTCAATTTTGTGAGAGCACAACTTGAAATATCTGACACCTGATACATTAGAGTTATTTTTTCCCTATCTGTAGAGTACTATAGATTCTTCAGAATTATACCTTATCCTCTAGACATTCCTCAGCATCCCAAGATGCAAAGTAATTGTACTTATTTGGTGATAACTTAGCTGCACAAAAATTTCAGTACTGCACTAGATTCTGAAGTGATTGACTTTGTAAAGTTTTGAGGGAAAAAAAAAATCACCTCCTGTTTTATAATCTCCAGGCACAAACATCGATCAATTATAACAGATGGAATTTCATGAAACAATGAGACTTACAATTCTTTTCTCTCCAAAATCACAATAGAAGGCCAACAGAATCCAATTATATTGCACAGAACAAAGCAACATATCCCTATCCCTTGCTTGAAGTCATCATTAATGACAGGAGCCCCTGCATCTGTGTGGGACTTCCACATAGAGTTGGTTAGCCATGAATACACATTCTCTCCAAGCCATTTGATTGGTTCAAAAAAACTTTAATGATTCTAACAAAGATGAAGATATTAAACATAGAGCTCATTATTAGTCAGAAGTCTGCCATGTTCCCCGCTGTATAATTAACTCCTTTCATTCAACACATTTAAAATAGCATCAATGAAGAATATTTAATTACCTCTCTCCAGAAGAAGGTCCCGACTCAGATTCAGTAGCCAGTTTCACAATGAAGTCAATTTAAATTGTTATTAAAATAATGTGTTCACTAACTATAGGGGAAGCTTAAATCCAGGACATTTAAATCTAGGGAACAGAAATTATATGGCAGATTTAGAAGAAAAACATCTTTAGCTTGTCATTTTTTTTAAATAAAAATGTGCGAAGCATTTTTAATGACTGCATATTTCCCCAAGGACTTTGAAGTACGTGGCCAAGGTCACAAGAAAAAAAAATGCAGTGATGAGGGAAAGTACTACAGGAATATGTGCAATCAGGACGTATTCAGTGATGGAAGATAGTGGTTTATACACTGGTCTGACCTCAGAGTTATTCATAATCTACCTACTGAAATATGACGTCATAAGAATAGAAAACACCAAAGAGCCAATAAGATAATGTCATAACTATACCCTCAGGCTGAAAGGTGACTTAAGTAGGCACAGGTGACTCAATGAGGCATCCTTCATTCCATAGCATAGAGTCTTATTCAGTGAATTCAACACTGGCTTTCTAGAATAATACACTTTGATTACTGTGGCCTTTGGGAAAGCTGAAAAGTAACTATTCAAAAATAAATGATGGTGAGTTTACACGAACTTCAGATATTCACAAACCACATCACTTGCTTGCTATTGTGACAGTGAGGTTTGTCAAAAGAGCAGAGCCATTTATAACTCTTCTTTCTCCCTATCATCACTGTCACTATCACTGTCACAGATGCCAACTTTGATATTGCAGTGGACAGTTCTGTAGGGGTACTCTGTACTCTATACTTTTCTTCTAGGAAATTCCATCTCTTTTCATTGTTCACAGACTATGAAAGTGACAAAAGACTACTTTCATCTGTGTCTGTAAGGGTGAGCACATGACCCAACATCTTTGTGGGTTCAGCACTATTGCAAGGATGGGGGAAAATAATTGGAGTTCATGCATTCTAGTAGCAACAACCTAAAAAGTATATATATATATATCAATTACCTCCTAGGTTACTCTAGATTTTCTGATTCTTTTTAAAGGCTTCTCCCTTTGATCTTTGCTTTGTAAATTATTCATTACATTGACAACTTCCTAACCCACTTGAGGTAGCCTAATCCAGGATCACTGGTCTGTAATCCAAAGGACTCACCTGATATAGATAAGGGATACATGAGGAGGTGCGTGGTACAGTCTTTCTCCTTAAGAAGTTAAAGATCAAGTTGGGTAAAAATGGCAAGCAGACACATATACACAAAATAAATGATATTATTAGAAGTCAATGCTAAATAAGAGACAAATGGGATAAGAGTTTGAGAAAAACAATGATGCAGACAACATAAAAAGGGATCCTAGAAGTGATGGGATTGATGTTAACTACAGAAGAGCAGTTAGGATGTTATAGAAGCAGAACTTAAGGGAATTAAATATATGTAATTGTGTAGGGTCTCAACACATGAATATAGTAATTCATGTTTCCTATCTAGTTGTGGTGCACATCTACAATTTCAACAGAATGGGAGACTGAGGCAGGAGGATCACACATTTGAGCCCAACCTGGGCAACTTACCAAGACCTTGTCTAAAAATTTAAATTAAATTAAATTAAATTATATTAAATTAAACTTTTAACATCTGGGATGTAGCTCAGTGCAAAGGCCCTAGGATAAATCTCTAATACTGCCAAAAATATCCATTTTTCCATTAAGACAGACATAGATAGATAAATAGATAGATACTCCTAGAACTACTGTTTCTTAATAAAAGGAGGAAAAGGAGTACAGGATACCATATATTTTTTTCTCATGATGCCTGTTAAATAGGACTGTGAACACAGAAATAAAAGAGGGACAATGCGTAGGGAAACAGAAATTCCACATACTCCCTCACACCTACATTGAAGAAGAAACAAATCAACTAGCTTTGGAACTACCATATTATTTTCCTCCAAAAATTACTTCCTTTAATGGGAAACAACAAGAAAACAAGTAAAACAAATACTTGCCCAGTATGAGTGTATCTGTGGGCGGACACACACACACACACACACACACACACGTACACACTCTCCACAGTGTCAACAAATCTCTTTTCTGTAAAGCAAAAATGCTCCAGACTATAACATAAGAGCACATCCCCTGTGGCTGCAATCAACATTTTGAGGGAGCCCCAGCACAGTTCTTTGTATCTATTAGGATATAATCTTTTTTGCTATTTCTCACTGGGCAAAGGACAATGGACAAAGCCCCAGGGTAATGCAGAGTTTGAATAATCTCAACTCTCAATCACCACCTGGGAGGCAGGGTTGGTAATATTTATTTGCCTCTAGGGTCATACAGCCTTAGCTCCAGTCTAATTTTCATGAACAAACAGATGAAAATTATGACCAGTCCTCCTTCAATATTTTATAGCAGTCTACAAAATTAAGGATATTATTTTATGTATTAACTTCAAAATAAGTAATGATTCCTTATTAGGACTAAGTCATAGCTTCTGACTCTGCTAATTCATGAAGTCAACAGTTAGGAAAACAGAGGACATCATACTAGTACGGTAATGCATGCGCAATGATCACCCTGAAATAATAACTTTGCCTGGAACCCTGTGGTTGGCTGCTCAGTCGCCTTTCACTTTGCCTCTTTACCGGGTAAAAGGCAATCAGCTGCTAGAATGATTTCTTTTCAAATGTAAATAAGATTAGACTGGATGCTATGGCATATGACTATAATCCCAGCACTCTGGGAGCCTGAAGCAGGAGAATTCCAAATTTGAGCCCAATCTGGATAACTCTGCTACTTTGTGAGACCCTTTCAAAAAAAAGAAAAAAAAAAATAGAAAACTTGTGATGTGCCTTAGCTGAAGACTCTGAGTCCAATCACCAGTACCACAAAAATGAAATGGAAAAAAATAAAAATAAAAAATAAAAAAGAAAGAAAGAATCCATGAGATCATATTAAATCCAAAGTCCTTTGTTCACTGCTACGACACATATAATATGCATCTCTCCAACCTCAATATATCCCCTGCCCTGCTGGCTTACTGCTCTAGACACCAATTTACAGCTGTACCTCAAAAGAGCCACATGTATTCTTGTTCCAGGGTAAGTATATATGCTATTCCCTCAGTTTGGAGTATTTTTCTGTGTATTGTTTATTTGACTTCCTTAACCCACCCAGATACCTGCTGCAGTGCACTTCCACAGGGAAACCATCTCTTACCATCCTATCTCTCACACGCTCCAGTCCTTCACATGACTACGTTTCTTCAACACGCTCATCACCATTTGAAAGTATATATACAGAATCGGATTGGTTGAATGTTCATACCTCTAGCTAGAATTCTCATTTCCAAAAAGACAAGGACTTTGTATTGTTTTTAGCCTCATTCTCTGAGCCTTGTGCAGTGCCTAGTACACAGCAGGCATTCAACAAATACCTGTGAATAAATGAACAGCTATACTACTTTACAGTAGCATGTTTCTTTTGATTTCATGCAATGTTTTCCAGTTGGTGCATAAAACAATCTTGGAAGCACAGTCTCTGGGGGCCTAAGATGGATACTCAGCATTATTAATATCTGTCTCAAAATGAGAGAGATATAGCAAGTTGAAGAGATTATTTTAAATCTCCATTGCTCTTAAATTTCCCTATGTTTAGATTCCAATACAATGTTCTTTGACTGCACTAGGGTATCTGGAGATGCCAGAAAGTCTCAAAATGTCACATCGCAGTAAGATTGAGGCTTCTTTCTCTGAGCCATCATGGAAGTATTGCTAACAATTCCAACATCTGGAGGGGACAGCAGAGAAACAAAAGTATCTGATAAAGACCAGAGGGCTTCATTTTCTAAGTGAAGGGTGGGCTCATCTTCCCATCCCCTTCTTGGCCTCCTTCCATAATTCCAATTAGGCCATAAACTACTGCCTGATGGCTCATTATCCCAGCCTTCTGAGGCCCCTCTGCAGCAGTGGGAAGAAGGACTCCACCCACTACATCATCTTAATCAGCAACTTAGAAAACAGTGTCACATAAAACAGCAGCAACTTGAAAAAGTACAGTAATTGCAATAGCACAGCTAACTAACCATTCGGCGCCACTTCTGCATAATTAAGGAGGTGGTTTATGACAGGCATTTGTGCCATTTAAAACATTAAAAGGAAAAGTAGCAGAACGTGCCACACCATGAGCCCTACAGCCACTGAATGGAGAGGAGAGACAAGAAATAAGCTGAAACCAAAGAAACAATCTCTCTCTCTCTCTATTTTTTTACTAGAATCTCCTTTTTCCTTGAGCGATGTGTGATTTTTTTCCCCTCCTCCAGCAGAAGGAGTAGCCCACAGGATAATTTAGCAACTTGGCTTTTGGAAAGGTAGCTGCTGTGTGCTTAAATTACCAGAGAAATGCTTTCAATTGCTCCCCTTTAGAATGAAAGCACTGCATGGTATTTTCCCAGGATTGGAGCTTTGCACACAGCAGGAGGGTCTGGGGAAGTGCTGGGAAAGCAGGACAGGGAGAACAGAAGGATGGTAGGTAAGATTAGACTGTAGTTTACCTACTTCAGGACACAGTGTTGGAGAACAGAGAAAAGGCTGGTCATTACGTATGTAAGGAAGACACCCCACTCAGTACCTCCCAGTAAGGTCTCCTGATGAAACAAACCATTCCTCTAGTCAACGAACATTTAGTGGGCCCCCACTGCATTCCCCACACTAGGCTGTATGCTGTGGATATGAAAATAAGGAAAAAATCAGCTCTACTCTCACAAAGACTTGAGTCTTTGGAGGGATGCACCCCAGAAAAGTAGAACCCAGAGTGGATGAGTAATGACTGTGATTACCAGGTGGTGGGAAAACCCAGAGGAAGACATATTAGAGTCCCTTTAGAGTCAGGTTCCCAGAACATAGAAGGCATTCAAGTAACGTTTTCAAATGAGATGCTCAATAAAGCAATAGATCAATCAAGTCATACGTAAGGAAGGTGCTATCTGAGTCTGGTATTGAATGATGAGTAGACATTAGAGTGCCTCTCAGCAAAGGAAATAGTATAGAAAAAGTGTGCAAGTTCATAATGCTGAGGTCTCAGAAGTGCTGGGTTGCGGCCAAACCTGTGTACTAGTAAACAGCAGAAAATGAGAGGGCATTCCAATTTTTAAGCAGAATTTGATATGATGAATAATGAATGAATGAGTGAATGAACGAAGAGGTCAAAGGCAAGCAAACCAGTTAGAAACCTTCATTAAAAGAAGAGACAGAAAATCTTGAGTCCTAGAATGAAGGTCTCTTTCAGCAAATCAGTTCGGAGATCTACAGATTCTTATATTAACCCATGACCACCAAGGTAAATGAAACACAGCTGAATTCAGTCATGCAGATAAGGAACAAAACCAAAGCCATACCAATCTGTTTTTCTCTAAAATACACATACAATCTCCTATCTAGTCAGCATATTCTCATTGGAGAATATAATGGAACACAAGTAGCATCTCCCTGAATTAACAAAACCTGCAAGTCTCTACAATGATTGGAACGCTTCATAGTTTTATCTTTGACCTTGCATTCTCTAAATGAATCTTAATTTTAAAAAGTATATGCAAGAGCAAAAGAAACACACTTATCAACACAGATGTCTACTATGCATATTCATTGGTTCTACCACCCCATCCCAAACAATTGGCAAGGCCCCATGAACCCTGGATACTGGGAGGTCTGTGATACAGTCAGTGAATCTTTGAGTGCAAAGTGTGTTGCTTCAGCTCCTAGGAAAGCTACAACTCTGACAGCCAAATCTGCATCAAAGAAAGACAAGGGCATTCTAAAAAGCAGAATGGTCAAGGAAACTAACCTTATCCTTTCTTACTTTCTACTTTCTTGGGCTCATCAACCACCTAAGTTGAAAATCATGACAAAGAAGGAAAACAAAAAGAGACATAAAACTCTGTAGTTCTTTCCTCATTTGTAAAATTTTGCATTCCTTTCTTACCAGTTGGAAAGCCAAGGGAAGAGAATATAAAATGGGTGTGTGTCAAAAATGAGATAAAAACCAAAGTATATATCTACTCCATGAGCTATGAAATAAATTCTTATTTTAGTAATTCTGTATGAGCTAAAACTTCTTATTTAAGACCAGCCTCGCAGAATATAAAGATGGATAGAAAAAATTTGCCAAAACTTAAAATTTAAATTTCTCTTTTATCAAGATGACATTAAATCGCAAAAATAAAATCCCATGACAAGTTGAAAAAGATAAGAGACAAAGAAACAGAGAATGTGAAAGAAAAGTAGTTTATGTTTTAATGTTTTTAATTGTTGCTTTTTGAGTAAGTACTCCTTAGGTTCATTCCACAATATGTTGTAAATTATATAATCTATCCCTAAAAAGTTTAAATTACAGCCTAAAATATTTACTCTCAGGCCCTTTACTGAAAATTTTTTTAATTCTGCCTACCTGATCTTAATGTAAATACCTGCATGATAAGTTTTTTCATGTCCTTTCTGCCTGGTAGAACATGAAATTTCTTCAAGTCTCTACCAAACTTTAACTTCCTATCAAGAACTTTTTAATTCACTACTAAGGCTACAGCTACTCTTGTAAAATTTATTTGTGCATTTCTTTTGAGAACTAAGTATTTTTGTGGTATCTATTGAAAAACACTTAATCATTGTTCTGGTTATTTTCACCACTAATTATAAACCATTCAAGAAAAGCAACTATAAACAAGTGAAAGATCTGAAGGTAAACCAAACTGTGTCACTGTTGTCAGAACAGAATTAAAGCCAAAGCAAATAAAGTCTTCTTATGTGCATTCATGACCTCATCGCATGAACACACGTGCCATGCTGTAAGTCTGTGCGGTCCTTACAAACGGATCACACAAAGCCCCTGCCTGCTAAGTACATGAAATCTAATAAGCACTGCAAACATTTGCATAATGTTGTAATGTAAGATAAATGGCATTGCTACATTAAGTGCAAAATAAAGTACTGTGGACATTAACAGGTTTAAATTTAAAGGATGTTGAGACTTCATGGGACAAGGACAACATTTGAGGAGGAAAAAAAAAGGTATTTGGCTCCTAGATGTGGGAAGAGCAATATAGGTACAAAATGAGACAAAAGACAAGGAGAGGCCTGAAAGTGGGGATGTCTGTGCTTGTATGAAAATATCGTAAGTCGATGGTTCTTATCAGTTGTGTTCTTTTCACCCTTTGTTGTGGGGTATTTCTGAGCTGAGGCAATCCAGGTAATGATGTACACAGTACTCTGGTATATTTAAGGGAGACAAGTTCTAAGAAGGCTTAAATTTTCACCTGCCCAAGTCTGTTGCTTAAATAAAAATCTCTGTGCATCTCAAAGAACTTCAAGCACAGTAATGGACTCTTCCAAGCTACAGCACTGCTGGGGAGTCACAAATGAAGAGCCACTTCCTCTAAAGACAAGCAGCCTCCTCAAGAACATCAAGGAAAACACTATTCAACTTACGATATACCTACTTCCCCAGAGTTGTCACTCAGAGGCATATGGTGTGGAAAGAAAGAAGGATGCAGGGTGGGATGGAAGACAAGAGCAAAATTGCTTCTGATCCTCCATTTCAAGATTAGAGGGAATAAGCACTTGTTTTTACTGGCTTTGGATAAGAAATCTCCATGCTTTTAGAGTGATGAAGGATGGTGGTAAAGAGTGGTCAGGAGGAGGTATATGTAAGTAGACCTGATTGAAAATTGAGCAGAAGAGGTTATACTTGTGCAGGATATTTTTTAAAAAACTACTTTAAAAAATTCTTTTTAAAACATCTGTTCACGGGTAAAACTAAGACACACAAACACAGAGATAAGTGTTTGCCAACTGGTAAGGATTCTACATCTAGTTTCCAATATTTCCATGTAACTTTAAACTCAAGGCAAACATGGAACTTTTATACTCTCTTCCAGGATTTGGGGATACCTGAAATAAAGACGAGAGTAAAAGAGGCAGAAACATACCAAAGTCAAACCCCCCACATACAATACTCTTTCTCTTTATTTCAAACATCATTTCCTAGAAAAGCACATAACATTTCTTGTTTCTCAAATCTGAAAAACAAGTAAGCGCCAAGTCAGGAGACAGAACAACTTAATTGGTAAAGCTCTTGGGCCTCTGAATTCACACCTGTTCAAGGTACTAATTTTTCCAGCTTTGAGTTTTCTTACTACTTGATGGAGATAATGGTATACGTTCTATGCTTCTGTCGTGGGACTAAACAAAAATGTAGAAAGAGGTTTCAAGCTGAGTGCCAGACACATTGTTGGCACCTAATAAGCAATACTGTTGATATGATTTAGGGAGATGGACTAGGGACTCACTTATGCACGGAGGTCCTAGAGGAGGAAGGGGATGAGATTCAGCACCCTGTGGCCTCTGCTGCCCATCTGAAATACATTACCATCACTTCCAACTCTTAAATTATGTAAAACGCATCCCCGTGGTGCAAATACTAAGCAAATGGTAATGATGTCACTTTGGCAAAGAATGTAAATATCAATGCAAATGGACAGCTCTGGGAAAGGCAGCTGCTTTTATCTCATCACTGCAGCAATCTACTCAAGAAGATTTAGATGTTAAACCCACAATTGGAGAGGGTACACACAGACCCTTCTTTGCCTTTCCAGCAAGGGTAGCTCGTTTTCCTTTTGGAGAGAGAAGAACTACTATGCATCTCAAAGAGAAATTGTATTTCATAATCACCCTGTCCTCTGGAGACGAGATAGCATTGTGCACACAGGCAAGTCAGAGTGTGAACTGTAACACATATGCAAGGTGCCACATCTAAGCGGCAGTCTGCTCACAGCCCTGCATGTTGATTCTAGGCAAACCCTTGGGGGATGGCTGACAGCTGCAGTCTTGACAAGAGCAGAGAGCCAGAGCGAGACTTTTTTGAACAAGCACATGCACGTGCATGCATGCACCAGACACACAGACACACACACACACAGACAGACACACACACACACACACACACACACACACACACACGCAATTTCACCTGGGGTAAAATTCTTAAAATGTTTGCTTTTACAGAGCCCTGCACAAAGCAAAAAGAACTGACAATTGCTGTTAGGGCACTAAATGACAGATTAGCGAGTCATTTAGTATTTGAGTCTTTGTTGTTTACAAATAATTATAGTCACATTACCCATCCACTGTTTATTACATATTTTAGAATCCACCAAGCTTATAGCCAGACCCCAACAAAGGAAACAATAAAGCAACTCCTTGAGCAAGAGTAAATTGGATGTGGAACTGGAGATGACAACAGGTAAGGCATGCATGGACCCCCTGTCACCTTGCCAATGCTAGCCTGGAATACTGTTTATGCTTAGCTTCCTAGCTCCAGTGCGGAGGAGATCAACACTTCTCATTATCTTCAGCATCAGAACTCCAGGCCCAGGAAATCATCACTTTCCAAGAGGTTAAGCAAATGCCATGCGTTAAGGGAAAGAAGAAAGCAATAAAATCACTTATTCTAATGTTTCTTTTCCACATGTCCATGGAAAAAGAAAAACAGAAAAAGAGAGAGGTAACATAGGCCAGAGAATTGGGCTGAGATGTTAGAAATTAAAAAACAAAACAAAACAGATAAATGTATACAGACAAATACAGACCTTCCGCTCCCATGAATAATTCAAGATTCGCACTGCACTGATGTTTTCAGACAAGGAGAGCAACTGGAGATTTTAAAGGGCAAAGACCTCTGGCAACTCCTTGCTGATTCTTCAGGGCTATTTTCTCTTCTTAATTATATACATATACACATATACATTTATGACACACCCTCATATGATACATATCTATTTCATACTGACACGAGCAAGATTATTTTTCAAGGATTGAACAGCACTATCAGATTAGCCATAGAAAATTTTAATTAGAACTACACAAATGTACTCTTTTTTGGGCACACTGATTTTGATGGTTTTCTGACTTCATCTTCTGTATTTAGCCCCAAGTCAAAGGTTCCCCATCCCAAATATGCTTCATCAAATCTACCTGCCCACACAGCCTCAGTTCTTTCTGACATCCTCTCTCATGGATGTTTTGTCTGCTCTTGTTCCTGGGAAGCTAAGCAAAAACAACAAAAATCACAAACTTCTTTACGTGATGCAAGACTTAGGGTTATATTACTGAATACATCTGAGATCGCTATGTCAATACCACTTATCTAAGTGGACTGACTGCTTCCTCTTCTTATAAAATGTTTCTTCTTCTGATTAACTGATATTTGGGGTTGTTTGGAGAAGAGTTCTTTCTTTCCTGAAATTGAACATAGAAGTCTGTGTAGGAATATGTGTATAGATTTTATTCAATACTTTTATCTAATTTTCAAAAGAAGGTAAAAGACTCCCATCTCAGTTACCAAATCTCAAGTTTTCACTGAATTATTCTTTTGTAAAGCCTATTCTTCTTATAGGCCTGATTCACCTAGTTTTAATTCAATAACATTGACAACACCTGGGCAAGTTCATTCTGGGAAAAACCAAAGTACAAATAAAGCAAGAGCCTCTAAGCCTAAACATAGACTTGTCTTGTGATTTGTTTGGAGAAATCCTTAGTTCCACACCGAGGAAACACATCTACATGCTTGCTGCTTAACAAATTCTTTTCTGCATTAACCAACAGAAGAAATTATAAAGATGGTTTAATTTACTCTATCTCCACATCAGAGAAACAAACATCTCCATGAGCAAGTGTTTATGAGGAAGGAGGGCATCCTGTTGTTAGAATGACGGTATGCGAGATATCAGTAGCACTGTAACCTCCTAGCAGAGTGCCACATATGTCTAAACTAAACATTAGAACCCCAATATTCATGCCTCAGTAGCTCTTCGTTGCGATGTTTAGAAAGAACAGCCTTATAATGAATAATAGTTGCCCTTCCAACTTTTAAGCATGGATTCCATTTTTTTTTCTATTACCTCTGCATTGACCATAAGTAATTTTGCACTCACAATAACTATACAGCTACTATACTGCAACAGATAGGTATGCTGTATCTGTCCTCGGTCTTCACCATGGCTATTCCTTACCTGGACATCCTTCAGTTCTTCAGCTGTCATTCACACAATAGATTTTGACACAAGACCACGGTCTTCAGGATTTCTTCTTCAGAATGCTGTCTCCTTTGTGGATCCCTAGACAGTGTTTTCCTAGCACTAAGTAAAACGGACTTAGTGCTACACTAAGCACTACACATTTCTTTTAGTAGCTGATGCTTCACATTTGAATTTGTGATCAGCTGAAATCCAGGGTCATCCTTTTCATGAATTTCAGTCAAAAGGATCTTCTCTAAACTAATTGTGTTTATTTATTTGTTTATTTTACTTACTCTATGGAATCAGGAAATTTTAAAATTCTAGTTATATTTTCAAGGCCAGGATCTTAAAATTAATGTGTTTTATTTTTACTTTTCTTATCTGGAAAAATTCATAGCTCTGCATCCTAGATTCTGTGAAAGCATTGAGAGACAAAAAATGCTTAGAATAAGGGAGAAATGTTGGCTCCCTGTTCCTTTCACTTTATGGCCCGAGATTATCAAAAACTTTTTTGATCTGGCATTTGTACCACCTTCTAATGCGATCAAATATATGTCCAATGCCTTCTTCTGAATTGTGTAGATCAGTAGAGAACAGAACAGCACCAGAGTATTAAAGGCCTTCTAATCAAAATTATGCCAAAGTTTCATGAAGGGATTCAGAAAGTACCCTAAATAAATCCTTGATTTGTTTACTTTCTTGTGAATTTGTTTCATTACTGAACCATACAGATAATTTGCTAAATGTGAGAAAAGTGATGTCATACAGTACTGTTATAAATATATTATTCATAAGTTACCATAAACTCCTAATTCACTAAAGAAAAATTATTCTACCAGGGACACTTGTACATGCCTGTAATCTGTTACTTGGGAGGCTGAGGCCAGAGGTTCTCGAATTCAAGGACAGTCTGAGCAACTTAATAAGCTCATGTCTCAAAATAAAATAAAAATGGCTGTGAATATACCTTAGTGGTAGAGCAATTCTAAACTCAAGCCCCAGTACAGTAGCAGAGAGGGAAAACAAAGAAAGAGGAGAAGCGAAAAAGGAAGCAAGGGGAGAAGGGATACAGAGAGAAAGGGAGGGTGGAAGGAACAAGGAGGGGGAGAAAGAAAGAGAGAAAGAGAGAGAAAAAAGATTCTGCAGTATTCACCTCCCAAATACCAAAATACTTCAAATGAACTCATAAGTTTTGTGCTAGGGCTCTTAATACTATAATGAGGAACAGAGTATTCTTTACAAAATCTGCTCATGTACATCCAACTTTTTCAGAAAAACAATGCTCCATTAAGTTACAAACCGTACCAAACAATATGAGCTACAACATCTGACAAGGAAATGGTTTTCAGTTAGGACTGGTTTTGAAGTCTAATAAATTCATTTTTTACCTTTCTGGGAAAAAAAAGTCTAGAAAATAGTATCTAAGTGGACCTTTGTCAGATATAAACACTCTGATTCAGGGAACTACTACAGAGTTCAAAGAAAGCAAAAAAATCTGATATGGTATAAAGAAATATCACGAGCCTGGATAAACTCATAATTGTCCAGATATCATTCTTGAATACTAAGTGTAAAAATGAGTTCACTCAACACATATTTATTATGAACTAAGCACCAAGCATTGTGATATGTGTTGGAATTTAATAGCAAATAAAGAAATCATGCTTGGTAATGAGCAATTAGCAAGATGAATACTTAAAAACAAAAATACCTGCTGATGGTTACAGAGTCATAATTTATCCACATATGACACAGATGCTGATGTTTGTAGAGATGACCTTAAAACTATTCAAAACAGCACTACTCACATATTTGTTAGGTGAACTGGTTCGACTAGAGAAATATAGAAGGTTGCTAGTAGTTGCATCGTATTATGGACATCTGTTTTTCTCCCTTGAACTTGGTTTATTCATTAACAGTACAGATACTACACCAGCAACTCAGGAGGCCCTGACCAGTTGTAGAATTTTACCAGGGATCAGCCTCACATTTGCCAGGCAAACACTTGCACTGCTGAGCTAAATCCCTGGCCCCAGTTGTAGTATTTTAAGATTAAACTGCAGAATAAAATGAACACTTAGTGTAGAAAAGTGGACCACTGCTTACTTAATCTATTCATAGCACTTAATACAAGCAAGATTGAATTGTATACTTACTCATTGCTGTTTTCATGTTTAATAACCAGCAAGTTCTGTTTTCATAAACAGCATTTCAAAGGCATGTTCTTACTGAACATAGGGAATTGGAAAATTGTGGTAATTAATTCGACACCTTAGGCAAAAACCACAATTCTCCATGGATTTGTGAAAGACCTGAATTTTATGTTTTAATATGAATTATGTCTTATTTGTTAATGTCTTATCTGATTCTGTCAGTATGGCTATGATTTTATACTATTATCTAGAAGCAGAGGAATGTATTATCCTTGGAACACAACCAAAACATTTCTCTTCTGCCCAGACATGCATTTGTGCAATATAAAGAGGAGGAAACTGTATGCTATGGCTTGTGTCTAGATGTCTACCCAAGGCATCACATAGGTGGGGCTTTTTCAGAGGTGGCTGGATCTAGAATGTGTGATACTGGAACTGACTTATGGTGCAATGCTAGGATCAAGGGCACTAGGATCAAAGGTGTGAGTGCTACCTGTCTTAAGTAGCCTGGATAAGCTATAAGGGATAGAAAGAACCATGTTCATCCCTCATTTGTTTTGCTACCTTCTCTGTACCTTGAACTGTTTCTATTCTCTCACATCTATCTGCCATACCACCTTGTTTCGGAGCCAGCTGATTATAGACTGAAACCTCTACAAACTGTTTCCTCCCTTAACTTTGGGTATCAGATATCTCAGCACCAAGAAAAGTAACTATGACACAGTATATACTACAAAAGCCACATGAAGAATACTTCATCCTTGGGCATTTCAGAACATATCCTAACCAGACACAATCCTTCTATATGGTAAGATCAGTTTCTTAAATAAGGATACTCATTTAAAGTCGTGGTTAAGAAAGAAAGCAGTTCATGCAAAGGGCTATGCTACTGCTACATTTGATTGCAATGAAGACTTTAAATACCTATAATTGATTTGTGCCATAACTATCACCTTGCACCCACCTAAAAGCAGCACACACAAATTTATGAGATTGATAATAATTGATAATAACTCAAAAAAGGTCAAAGTCTGTTTAAAGAAATGCTTGAGGCTCTAGTGGAAGGGAGTGGAAGACCATATCACACACTTTTGCACTGTGTCCCACTAACTGGAGTACAGTTTTTCTTGCCTTAAGTTATTTCAAATATCTCCAGTCCCCTAAAATATTGGATCTGCTTCTGCTCAGCAGTTTTTACTGCTATTAAATACTAATTGTTAATTTATTTCTCCTTCTCAAAGCCCTCCCAGAGCCTAAGCATTTCTACATTGAATCAGCTTGTCCTGAGGATAGAGCTAAACCTGCCTTTGATCAGTGTTTAATCCTTCTCAATGCTCAGGGTGTAGTGTAGTATCTATGAGAAAGTAATTACATAGGATGGAGAGCAGCAGTGCTGCAGCTCCTGCTAGCACAAAAAGTAACCAATCGGAATTCTCTGTCTTCTCTTCTATCTTCACAGAACAGGGGTCATAATAAAGAATGTACAATTTGAAAATATAGTCTACTTACAATTAAATAAGGAAGTGTGGATTGAAGCTCAGTATACTCTATTTCCTTATTTTAGAAGATTTTTTGAGAAACACAACTATGATATGGATGGAAAACAAGGGAACATACACTCTTCTGCCTCTAAGTATTTGTAGAGGTAACGTTCATATAGCACACATTCTGGGGTAACAATAAGAAAATACTACCTGAAAATCAAACCACTATATAATATGGTAAAAACAAAGCACAGAAAAGAAAAAAAAAAAGATGCTCAATGACTACAGTACAAACCACAATGAAAGAAAGGTAATGCTTACCAAAGCTGAAACTAGCATAAATGTGAATACTGAAGCAAGAAATTATAAACAAAAAAATGCAATGCGAATATTAGAAAATGATTCCTAGCATATAGTCATGATAATATGCAAAAATAATGACAGAAATACAATAATGCCAGGTGATTTTGCCTCAAAGGAAGATCCACAGAAAGTTTTAGATGTCCAAACTTATCTCTAGCTCTAATTTCCAGGAATTAAAAGGATATTCCTTGTAAATAATGTATTACTAAGCACCATTGCCCTCTATCTGAAATATAACAACAGTTAGAAAATGGCTCAAAGTTGATCATTATTATTGCTTTGTTCTAGAAATTTGCTGATAATTTTAACTGTAGACAATACTTAGATGGCATTCGAAAGATGGCAAGGTTACAACTTTGTTCACTTGGCAGACAAAGTAATCGTCTTGACATTGGACATAACAAAAATAGTCGATCCATTCTGCTGTGTCTAGGGCAGAATCAGGAGTCCAAATAGAGCCTTCCTTCTCTAACTGCTTCTCCACATGCATACATCTCCAGAGCTTGACTTCACGTCTGCATACATTTAGGGCTCCTAAACTGGGGATCTAGTGCTTTAGGACAGCTTCAGTGGCATGAAAGAAACTTTGTAAATTGTAGATTAATTTAGTTTTTGCACTTTATTTGGCCTTAATAACGTCATTACTTGCCTGACCTAACTTGATGTGGGTGTGTGAAAATCCTCCCAGGAGATTTTCTCTGAAACTATTAAGTCATTAATACTTCATATTATTACTAGTACTATTAGAGTTTGAAAATGCTGTTAATGTTGGCCCCAAAGGCATTAATAAAGCTTTCTTACCACTGACCCCCACAATGTATGCATATTCATTTTCTTATAACATAGATATTTACTACATACTATGTCTTAAATATTTCATAAAGCATTCTATAATAGGTTTGCACTACAATAAAAAGAAATAGACATTCTAAAATGTGTATCACATACTACCTTACACTGTAGGCACCCCACTCTGAAGCAATTACCCTCATATTAATTTCTCATCCATCAAAAAGCATGACATGCAACATACCATATCAAAAGAACCAAAGACAAAAATCACAAGATCATCTCAATAAATGTACAAAAACTTTTGACAAAGTCCAGCACCCATTCATGATAAAAAAAAAACTACAGAAAATTGGAATAGATGATTTTTATCTCAATCTGATAAAAGCCATCTATGACAAACCAACAATCAATATCATACTAAATGGACAAAAAGAAAAAGGTTTTACTCTAAAATCAGGAACAAGAAAAGGATGCCTACTGTCACCATTCCTACTCAGTATAGTTCTGGAAACAGTAGCCACAGCAATTAGATGAGAGAGAAATAAAAGGAATGAGGATAGGTAAAGGAAGAAGTTAAATTATTATTATTCACCAATGGCATGACACTCTACAGTGAAGACACCAAAAACTCCACCAAAAGACTTCAGATTTAATAACCAAAATCAGTAGCGTACCTGGATACAAAGTCAACACTCAGGGTTCTGGGGATATAGCTTAGCAGCTCAGAGCCTGCCTGTAAAGTACAAGGTCCTGAATTTGATTTTCAGTCCAAAACAAAAAACTAAAAAACAAAACAAAACAACAACAACAAAAAAACCCAAATTCGACACTCAAAAATCAATAGCATCCCTGTACACAAACAACAAACTCACTGAGACAGAAATTAGGGAAACCACATCCTTTCCAATAGCATTCAAAATGATTAAACACTTAGGAAATCAATCGAACACAGGAGTGATAGATCTACATATTGAAAATTACAGTACTCTGAAAAACGAGACCCAGGAGGATAACGGAAAATGAAAAGATATCCCTTGCTCATGGATAGGAAGAACCAACATAGTGAAAATGGCCACACCGTCAAAATTGTTACACAGATTTAATGCAATCTCAATCAAAATACCATTAACATATCTCACAGAATTAGACAAAACATACGTAAAATCCATTTAGAACCAGAAGAGACCTAGAATAGCAAAGGTAATCCTGGGCAACAAAGGCAAGGCAGGAGGCATCACAATCCCTGACTTGAAATTATACTACAAAGCTACTATGATAAAATCAGAATGGTACTGGCAAAGAAAAACAAAAAACAAAACAAAACAAAAAAACAAGAACCAGTGGAACAGATTAGAAGATGCAAACAAAACTACAAATATACTCATCTACAAAGGGGCCAAACATGTTCACTGGAAGAAAAATAACCTCTTCAATAAATGATGCTGAAAAAACTGGCTAAAACTAGACCCATTTCTATCAACATACACTCAAATAAAGTCAAAATGGATCAAAGATCTAAATATTAAAACAGAAACACTAAATGTACTGGACGAGAAAGTAGGTAGAAATCTTGAAGACACAGGTGTAAGAGATAATGCATGAACAAAAACAGCATGGGAAATACTTCAAAGCATCAAAAACTGGTTTCATCTTATTAAAAAGCTTTTGCACAGCAAAAGAAAACATCAACAGAGTGAAAAGACAATCCACAGAGTGGGAAAAAATTTAGTCAATTGTCCCTCAGATAAAGAATCTTTATCTAGAACACATAAAGAATTGAAAAAATTTAGACCCCCCAAATTCAAAGACCCAATCAAGAAATAGGCATCTCAGATGAATACACACTTCTCAGATGAAGATATACAAATGGCAATTGAATACATGAAAAATGTCCAACATCACTGGTCATGTGAGACATGCAAATTAAAACAACACTGAGAGTCCATTTCACCCTATAAAGAATGGCTATCATCAAAAAGTCAGCTAATAACAAATTCTGGTAGAGCTCTGGGGAAAAAGGAGTCCTTCCCCACTGCTGGTGAGAGTATAGCCTGGTACAACCACTGTGGAAATCAGTGTGAATATTCCTCAAAAATCTAGGATTAGAGTTCTCATTCCACACAGCTATTCCTCTTCTGGATATCTTCCCAGAAATATTAAAAACATCGTATCACAGCAATACATGTGCACACATGTTTATAGCAGAACAATTTGTAATGGCTAAATACTGGAAACAACCCAAATGCTCATCAACCAAGAAATGGGTAAAAAAGATGTAGCATTTTTATATAATGGAATACTACTCAGCCATACCGAAGGAGGCACTCAAGACTTTTATAGGTAAATGGATGCAACTTGAGACCATACTCATTGGTGAAATAAATCAGACTCACATGTGTAAACATCATATTATTTCCCTGGTGTAAGAATGGAACTAGGATGGGTGAAAGGGGAAAGGATGGTAGGGAAAAAGAGAAAAAAATGCAAGTCAGTTATATTCTTAGTGTCTCTGAGTTCAATATAAAGGAAGGTTTGTGTTAATATTGATTGGAGAAATTTTTATGCCCATAACTTGTACCCTGATCAACTACTTTAAAGTTAGCAACATGTAATGTATTAACTACTGTTATTCTCCTATTATTTTGTTACGAAATTTTCTTTTACTTTTTTCCATAAAAAAAGAATGACAATTCTGTCTGCAGGATTTTTCCTTGCTGTTATGGGTTGAATAGGTTACATTATGCTTCTGTTAAAAGATATGTTAAACGTCTTAACTCTCAGTGCCATATAGAACATGACCTTATATGGAAATAGGGTCATTGCAGAAGTAATTAATTGAGATGAGGTCATACTGGAGTAAGATAGGGCCCTGGTGTCCTCAGAGGAGGAAGAAAACACAGACACTGGAGGGGAAAATGAAGACCACGTGACAATGATCCAGACACAAAAATGCTGCTTCTGGAAACTAAGGGATGCCAAAGATTGCCAAGAAGTCACAGAAAGGTAGGAACAGACAAAAAAGGATCTTTTTTCTGGAACCTGAGAAGCAGCATGGCCTGGCTGACACTTTGACTTTGGACTTTCCTCCTTTAGAACTGTGATAAAATAAATTTCTGGCCTTTTGGGCCACTCACAATTTCTGATTCTTTGTAATAGTATGCCTGGAAAATAAATACACTTTCTAACACGGAGATTTCTTGATTCTATCCAAACAATAGACCATAATATGTAAATGCCACCCAAGTTGCCACCCTCATAATTCAATAAGTAGAGAGGGAGAGAAGGATGGAAAGAGAAAAAGAAAAATACGGAGACAGAAAAAAAAAAAGAATAGATTAAGTGGTGATGAAATTCCAGTGTAATAGAACAGTTACCTTTGGAGTAAACTCTGTATCTTAAAATTATCTGCATGTAGAGCCAATATCAATCGATGTGTACCCAGTTATTTATACATACTATTAAAATGTTAAAATACTACCTAAGTAGATAGCAAAAGGTTATTGCTTCAAACATCCCCATTGTTCATCGTGTCATTCCTCCTCTGTTAATGATTTAGCAACTAAAGGGTGAAAGTTCTCTCAATCAAGAAAGTTGATTATGACTGGCCCCACATTCGATTGGTTTTTCAATATTTTTAATATCATCACTGCCACGGAACCTAAGAAGACTGGGTTTCTAGTTAATTAGTCTCCACCACTAACATACTGTACTTGAAGGAAGCAATGATGGAAACCCTGTTTTATGCTGTTTCTCAGTATCAATAGCCAATACTCATTTTGAGTCAAAAATGAGATGCAATTACAAGCTGTTTGAAGCAGAGAATGTTTGTATAGTGCTCTTGCAACGCACATAAATACACTGCTTTTTTTCCCCCAAGGTTCTCCTTCATGAATCTTAAGAACACAGAGGTAGGAGATACAAGAAAAATGAAGTATACATTCCTCCTGAATCAGGAGTGACTCCTTCTAACACTATGGTACATTTAGAGATTTACACCTAGCAAAACAATAGATCTGCCTAATTAATTTCGATGTCTAGTGATTTCAGAGTGCTACTTGCATATGATATCATCTGGAAATGTATTTCTTATTTAACTTTCTCCCTCAAAGGACTGAATCTTGTTCTGCTTCCTTTCCAGTAAGAAATAATAGCCCATATTAAGAAATAAAACTTGGTGTAGCGTTGAAATGTACTAAATAAATTGTTTTCCAAGGCATAACTTTCTTCTATTGTAGCTTGTTCTAGTTGGGCTAACATAATGACTATATCTAACAATTATACACTGAAATTTGATTTTTATGTCATTTTTTTCTTGTGTTAAAGGACAAGGAGATCATGAATATAATGAAGCTGGTAGGCAATGAAATTACATAACTTTTACATGGTTTAGAGAAGAACCTAATGTTATTTTAACACTTTTCTACACTTTAGCAGTTGAGTATGTTGGTACTTGTTCTGCACAGTGCTTACTGGGGATAGCTTTGTACCTAATTTTACTTTATTTCCTATTTTTCACTTTGTTCCTGGTGAACTTTGGAAAAGGGGAATGGCTTCCCTTTCTTGCCACTGAACCATATTTCGGTAAAGGCTCTTTTAATCTTTTAAATAATTTCTCCACAGAGACCCACCCCTTTTTAATAATAGAATAGAATATTGGTCCTGGGTTTAGAGCAGTATTTAGTATACCTCAAAGACGTCAGATTTTGAGATGAATTATTCTCATACACCTCTCAAACTTTACCCAAGGAAAAGACTAATAACGACATTGCTACGAAGACCTGTAAGCTTTCCTTACTTTTACCAGACATATTTGAAGCATAATGGACTGAATGCTGCTATTACAGTAATTCTGGTTGCTCCCAATCATGTTTAGATAACTGGAATCAGCAGCACAATTATAGGGTAAGAGAAATACAGCGGGGGCAACTGGATACATTAATGTCACCTGGGAGTTCCAAAAAGATTTATAGGCTGCCAAGTGTCAAAGGCAAAGAGCCACAGTGGGAGCTATATAGGATTTTGCCAGTCCACAGCAGGTAATATGTGGATATCCTGCAAAAGATTCAAATGCTTCCCTTGCACCAATGAGAAACAAAGACTGGCAATTGTACGCAGTCAGAGCTTTGTGGTGGTGTCATTGGTTTCTCTTCCTCCTCCTCTTTTTTTTTTTTTTTTTTTTTTCTGGTGGTGCTGGGGCTGTAACCCAGGACCTTGGACATGTGCTAGGCAAGCAGTCCATTGAACTACATTCCCAGCCCAGTAGTGAATATTTTTTGTCTGTTTGCTTTATTTACTTTTCATTAGTTTAAATCCTTGAGAGTGGGGTAGTGCACTACACAGATTTTGTGTCCAATGGCCTTAGCAACTGCAGAATTCAGCATCAATAATGCTACTGTTTCCTTTGGCCAGAGCTACCTCTCTCCAGCCTACTTTGCTTTTGTTTGGTTTGCCACCTGGAGTCACTGTATCAGTTTTTGATTCTATACATTAGCACATCTCCTGCCCAACTAGAATTCAGTTTCACCCTGGGCACAAACACCTTCAATTTAACAAGAGCTATATGGTCCCTTTGGTTCTAGAGATATTACTTACAGTCAGTATGATGCTTGTGTCCAGTTTTCCAGACATGTTCACCTTTCAGAAACCTTGCTCCCAGTAGGCACAGGCTTTGAGATGGCTGTGCATTTTAATAATATATTCTGTACTAAGTTCTTAGTGATAATAGTTTATTTCTTGTGAGACAAGATAAACACTTTTTTTGTTGTTCACCACCTTTCACCTGGTTCTTGGAGCATTCCATAAGGTATATCTTTCAGGAATCTCCGCACAGCATTAAGATAAAGCCTAAGAAAAAGGCGCAGACCTGCCATCCAAACTATTTTACATCTCTCTTCTTAGCACTTCATGTGTGTTCAAGAAGTAATTTACACTAGCACATCTGACTATGCTCATACTCTTTCAGAGAACATTCTATGTGAGTTTAAAAGTTTCAAGATCTTGGAAATTTTAGAAGCTGTAAGGATCAGTCTAACCTTTAAAAACTTTAAGAACAGGATCCGAATTCCTTTGCATGTAATGGGCACCCAGAAAGGCAGAAAAGTAACAGTTAAAATTGGTTGTACAAAAGATTTGAGAACATGACATAAACACAGATTAAGGATGGAGAAATGAACCATAAGAATGGTAAAAGGAAATTCCTCAAACATCCAAGGGACAAAAAAGGTATTGTGGGCTGAGCTGTTATTCTCCAACACTCATTTTCAGAAGTACTAACTTCAGAATCTGATTATCTGGGGATGTAGGCTTTAAGTAAGTTAAAACGAGATCAGATATGTGAGCCCCAATCCAACACGGTATGATTTTAGAAGATAAGGAGACTAAAACTCAGACATATCTAGAGGAAGTCTATCCACAAACCAAAGCGAGGGGGCACAGAAGAAACCCAATACTCCTGAGACCTTGATCTCAGATTTGTGAACTCCAGAACTGTGATAAAATAAGTTTCTCCTGTTTAAGCCACTCAATCTCTAGTACTTTGGATAGTTTGTTATGGAAGTCTTTGAAACTAATATAGATGGCCTGATGTGAAGAATACTTCTGAAAAGAGAGAGAGAGAGAAAGAGAGACAGAGAGACAGAGAGAGGAAGTAGGAGAGAGAGATCTGAACTAAAACTTCAGTGAAGGCCTAACTGACCTGTGCATAAAATAAAGCTAGGACAGAAATCCATGGAAGTGAGGAACTGAGACTCCTATCAGTATCAGCATTGACTCTTGAGGCATGCGTGGGAGTGAGCATTGGAAGTTCACCCCCTGACTCAGTACAGGGCTCAGATGACTGCAGCCTCAGCCAACATCTTCACTGCAACCTAACTCTGAGCTAGAACCATGCAGCTAAGCTGCTCTTGGAATACAGGCCACCCACTAAACTAAGTGAAATAATACATTCTTATTGCTTTATGCTGTTAAGTTTTGGGGTGAGTTTTTATGAAGCAACAGATCTATAATAAACTTGAGGAAACCAGCATGAATGCACGGATTTCAAAGACCAACAACAAAGGGATAAACCTCAAATATAATCTAGCAGCTTAAGGCAGGATGAAGAGAATAGAACATAGAAGTAAAATCTCAAGCTCTGAATGCAGACTTATTAAACTCAAATCCCAGTTCTGCCCCCAGATATGCGATTTGGAGCAACTCAGTATTTTGGAGGCTCATTTTCTTTATTAAGAAAGATTGGGATAATAATAATAATAGTCATGCATAAAGAGGAATGAATTTGATTATTCCAATGACTCACTGCTTTATAAACATTTGTTAAACGGTAGCTATCCCATTTATGGAGTGAAAGAACACCGAAAGCTAAATAAAGTTGTCTACAAAAACCAACTACTTTCTGAAAGTAAGATTGGCCCCATGCATCCCTTTCCAAGTGACCCTTTTTAAGCAGACAATTCTTAATAAGGGTCAGTGGAAATAGGGTCATCCTATCTGGGGAAGAAAAAGGCTGTCAAGTTTAATGAAGCAAATAATGGGGAACAGCGGGGTCTGTTTCTCAACCACAATTGTCCATGTCTGGCTTTTCTGAAAGTCCAAATCCCAAACTATTAATGGAAGGTATGCAGAGAGAGAACAGTCAAACAAGATGTTATCCTGCAGACCTGATGAGATTGCAGTTGCAGACAACTGGGCTTATCTCTGATGAGGAACTAGATGTCAGGGCAGAGAGAAAAGTCAAGAAATGAGCCTCTTGGAGACCTTGGAAAGCTGGCAACAAGGAATAGGAGCAACTCCCAAGCTCTGTGCAGATTAAATGAGTTTTCTGGATAAGATCATGGTGTTAATGTACAACCATTAAAAACAGTCAAGCCAACAAATAACCTTGGAAAAATATATATAATCATAGTCTGAATCTCTGCCAAAGTAGCTAGCAGTACTTTTAAAGTCAAAGGCTCTCTAAAGTGAGTATATGAAAAGGAATGAACTATATTTAAATTTGATTTGCCCTTAAACAGTGTTCTGTTAACAGATGTGCATCAAGGTGCATAAAGTTGAGAGAGAGCAATGCAGAAGAGGCATTATAATGAAACATAAAAAAGAAAAACCAATGCCCCAACAAAGATGGGGCATTGTCCGTAGAAGGAATATGCAGTCTAGCATGGCTATGATGCCTTGATTTTAATTCCCTGCCCATGGGCCAAAGAAAAGAGAATTACTCTGGAAAGGCACTCAGCTGAACAAGCACTAACAGACCAGCTCTGCAGCCCTGCAGAACCTTCTAGAGAACCAGAAACCAACACAGAGTCAACAAAAGCTCATTTTCACGATGGAAGCGTATGGTACACTTTTGTCTGGCCTTGTGGCTATTTCAGGCGGGAACCTACTTTTTGTAGAGTTAGAGTAACAAAGTCCTGCTCACACCAGAATTTCAAAAACATTCCACTTCAAGCCCATATTATTCATTATGGTTGCATCTCAGTTGACATGAAACCTAGGGATCTTTGGATAGAAGCTTCACTCATCCAACAGCTAAGAGAATTGAGAATAGGTAAGGAGAGGTCACTAGGCTGGAGTTATATGTATACTTCACTAATTTATTGACTGATGCCAGTGTAAACCTCAAAAGAATCACAGAAGTATGAAGAAGTTATTAGATGAGATGGAGTAACTTCAAAATGGCAGACGAAGGAGTTTTGAGTGCCGGGAATACAACCACTGCAGTTCTAGCCCTCGTTCTGCCCTGAGTGGTATTTTAAGAAAGTCATTTACTTTCAGTTCCTTATCTTCAAAATGTGCTCCTGACTTAGATAACCTCTAGGATTCCTCCCACCTGTAAAATGTCAAGGGACAAATGCTGCTTACCTCATTAAACTTGGTGTTTGGTAACAAGTTTCAAAAGATATACTGGCCATGGAATCTCTAGGTACCAGAAAAATGTTCTGCTCATCAAGCAGCTAGGATTCTGAAAACAGGAAGTTTCCAGGGAAGAGAGTAGGCTTGAATGAAACTTCACATGGCAGTTACTCCTCAGCAGCACTTGTAACCCCAATCATAGTAATAATACTAATGGCTGGCATTTCCTCTAGCACTTACTGAAGGCTGGCAATGTAAGCACTTATACATATTAGCTCTTAAATCTCCAACAAATAAAGTTTACAAAACAATCTCAGGAGTAAAGAACATGACAAAGAGACTGGAAGTACTGGCCCAAGATTATGCTAATGAGTGGAAGATTCAGAGGTCAGTACCAGACGTCTGCTTGCAAAACCCATTGGCACCAAAGTGCGTCTGGCTGGCTGTAGGGCTGGGGACCAGGCTCTGCAGAATGACGCTACAGGTGTGTTTGTGAAACTAAAGATGCTTTCACATAAGATTCCCATTTATCTGTTTGCCTTTGGCAACAAGAAAAGACTTCCAGGTAACAAATACATATGTACTGAGTGAATGATTTAACAATAATGCTAAAGTAAATTAACATGGAGACCACACTTGAAAGAATTCCTGAGCAAGTAAAGCCAGGAAGTTTAGCCTGACTTGATTTGAAAGCATAAGAAAAGCTACATTTGGGTTATTTCTTGTTAATGTCTACATACAAAAATAAATAAAGAAATAAAAAAGAAGCAGAATTTAAGCTCAACCAATCAGAAGAAGCCAAAAGATGCATAATTATAACTTGGGATTTTCTGATGGGATACACCACATAAGTCCATATAAAAACTGTAACCATACACAGCAAAACCTTTGGTTAGTGAGCATAATTCATTCTGGAAACAGGTTTGTGATCAAAGTACTTGCATAACAAAGCCGGGCATGGTGGCACACACCTTTAATCCCAGCACTTGGGAGGCTGAGGTAGGAGGAGCGTTGTGAGCTCGAGGCAGGTTTGGGGTACAATGTAAGCGAGGCCGGCCTGAGCTACATAGTGCGACCCTGCCTCAAAAAACTAGGGCCTGGAGTTTGGCTCAGTGGTTTAAGCGCCTGTCTGGGACGTGTGAGGTTGTGAGTTTGATCTCCGGTGCCACAAAAAAACAAAAACCAAAAAACAAACAAACAAAAAAAAAAAAAAAACAAAGTACTTGAATATCAAAATGAATTTCCCCATAAAAAGTAATGGAAACTCAAGATTATTTGTTCCACAATATTAAAATATTCATATAAAGTGATTAGAATACTGTAATAAAAATAATAAAGAAAATACAAAATATAAAGAGAAATAAGTTAACTTGCAGTTAATTTGAAAACCTTCCTGCTTGGTGTAAGGGAGACAAGGTAGAAGGGTTACTGTGCAAGATGAGTTTCACTATCACTAATGGGATCACTTCTATCTATTGATCAATGGAATCTTTGTCTTTCTGTGCAAACCAACAAGAACCTGTCCAATTACACTTGCTTTTCCCTCCTCGTGAGGATTTTTATTTTTTCATCTTTTTGAGACAGGGTCTCACTATGCAGTTCAGGTTGGATTTGAATTCACTTTGTAGCCCAGGCTGGTCCCGAACTTACAACGATCCTCCTGCCTCAGCCTCCCCAGTGCTGGGATTACAAGCATGTGCCACCATGCCTGGCTTTCTTTTGAAGATTTGGCAGAAATGTGGTATCACATTGTCCCTAAACGGACTCATTGCTGGCACTGCTTACAGCCTTATTTGGGTGGTGCTTTTTCTATAAAATGTTGCACTGTTTCCACGTTTTTCATATTTGCACAATTCCATTTGAAGGAAAGGATTCCTCTAACTTTTTCTCCTCCTCTGCTAGGGAGATCTCCTCCACAACCTCTTGCTGTTGGGAGATGATCAACCATAATCCCTCAGTGAGAGAGAGAGAGAAGAACCATTGCTCAGTTGTGGTCATGTGATATTCAGTGTCACATGCTACTCATATTGCAAGACATCATTTGTTTATCAAATTAAAATTTATTAGATAGATTTGCTTGTCTTGCAGAACGTCTGCGAAACAAGTTACTCTCAATCCAAGGTTTTATTGTATATTTTTCTTCTGCATTCACGTTACAAAAGCATGTGCCTGTGCTTTGCCAGTGCAGCCCTAGATCACTTCTTGTTTTGATTTGCCTGTTTGTGGTTTGCTGATTAAACAAATGTAAATATTTTTATTGTTGTTCAGGTTACCTTTTAAACACAAATCACTCCTTACAGGTACTAAGATACTAGGATTTAAAAAAGTGATAGGGTAATGATGAAGCACTTTCATCATAGTACAACCGCTTAGATCAAATCCCTTTTTTGCACAGGTTTGATTGTAAAATGCCTCCAGATGAAGAAACTGACTGATAGGCATGTATTTGAGGAACTCTGACACTCACTCTACAGCCAAATAAACTGTCCCCTAATGGGAACTAGAGACACCCAACTATTTTCTCTAAGCCTTTTTTTTCCATATGCCCAATTTTTATAACACACAATTAATCTTCTTATTCTTTTACTACACTCAGCTGGTAATTCTCTTTTGCATATGCAGGTCTTGAGCAGGAGTTAAGCAATGTTATGAGAGGTGAATATTGTGAAAACCTTGCCTTTTCTCCTCTACAATACTACATATCTCTTGTGGAATCATTTCCTCTTTTTTAGATGCATTGCCTCAAACATGAAGCAAATTCACAGAGGAAGCATTATTACTACTGGTGCTATTGCTGCTTATATCCGTAACACTAGTATCCTACTATATTATTACTATAATATACTAATTATGTAAGTACAATATATTAGTATAACATATTAGCACTATCCTACCACTACTATATTATTACTACATTTTTACTACCGGAATATAAGTCTCAGTTAGGGAGATTGTCATTTCCTGAGGATAGCTACATAGCACTAAAGATCTAAGGCAGAAACCCACAGTCAAATCCGATGCTTTTGGAGATTTTGTAAAGTTGTATTGGATGTAATGATGCCAGATCATTTATGAGGGTATAACTTAATAATTTCAACAAACCTACTTCTGGTTCAAAAGGCCAAAGATGTTGTACTGCCTGGCCCTTAACCAAAAAGTAGGTTGTCAATCTTCACCTAAAATTATCACAACTGAACAACTGTTATGTTAGTCCTTGATATGAGCCTAAGAACGAATGATTCCACGAGAGATGTACAGTGTTGTAGACAAAGACATAGGGCAGAAAAGGTTTTCTGTTAGTTGCAATCCTATGGTCATGACCTATTCAGACCCCATTTTCTGTATGATGCAGCAACAGTAGCCAGAGAGGATGCTAAATTAGACGATCTAGCAAGTCCCTTCTGATTTCAAAAGTTCTACTTCATGATCTTTAGCTTCTTCCTGATAATACTGTTTGATCAGGTAGCTGATAAATTTACCTGTGGACAACTGAAATAACTTCTCAGAGAAGGATTAGGTAAAAACTAAATTAAGAATTCCTTAACAAATCATCATACACTTATTACTCTGAGCCTTGAAAAGGTAGAACAGTGTAGCTAAGGGCTGTGAACTTTGGGATTTGGAAGCCTACACTGCAAATTTACAGATGTATGATTTTGGACAAGTTACTTATATTCCCTGAACCTTAGTTTTCTGAGAGTAAATATATTTGTCTTACAAGGATTCTTCTTTTTGTAAGGATTTTTATATAAATTAGACACTATAATATACGTGAAGCACATAGCACATGGCATAGACCTATTAGACTGTAACTGCTACCATTATTATCATGATACATGGGATGTGAGGTTTAGACTGAAACACAAAGAAGTCACAGTAATGGAATGAAACACTCATGCGGACTGACATTTGAAATGTTTGATTGTCAGAAGAAAAGGAAATGTTTTCTTGCCTCCCTTCAGCAAACATTCCTGGAGAAAAAGAGCTCATATCCAGAAATTTGGGAGTTGGAGTATTATTTTCTCACTCATTTTAAGAAGACTCTCATCAAAACTGGATTCTGTCTTCAACTCACTACTTCAACTTCATATCCACAAATGAATCCATTACACATATGCATACAGCCACCCCCAACACTTCAAATGAGAAGCCGTGTACTTTTCCATCATATGCACACCACCAACACACATACACACAAAAATACACAGTGATATTGATCCCATATTGTTTTCTGCAAGCTTGAATAAATTTGTTCTGACTCTGCCTTAGAGAATCAGGTGCTGTCACCCTGAGGGATGATGTGCAAAGGTTTGATTCGCAGCTAATAGAAAAAATCTATTTCTTTCAGTTTCTTTTCTGTCACACAAGGAGTGTTGTGCTCCCTACAGGAGACCCTGTCTTCTGCTGCAATAACCACTGTGATGACAGATCTCCAGCAGTAATATGAGCTGTGTAGGTTGAGTGGCGCCTATTAGTTTTATGACCACTGGTTCCCAATGGCCTTTAGTGTCCACAGTCCATCTTAATGAAGATAGGTAAGACAGCTGCCCATGAAATCACATTTTCCTTTTCCTTCCTTGCCATCTTAAAGTCCATCAAACTTTCATCTTCTACCTCAAAAAAAAAAAAAAAAAAAAAAAAGCTGTTGAGGAAAACACTCGGTCCCAATCAATCACAGCAAGCCCACATGATGGTCTTTGGAAAGTGAGCTATGGACACAGGATTTGCTGCCATGATGATGCAAAATGGAACACAAGGAAGGAGTTAATGTATTTCTCATCTTTCCCTGAGTAAGAAAATGTGACAAAATTATATAGCATAATAAGGTGACGTAACATAAATAAAACTCCTCTGAAAAGTTTCAAATATCGTATCTGTGAAAACCACTCTTGTAATTGTGTCCTTCCAAACAGTAACGGCTATTCTCTCATTAGAGCAAAGATGAGTAGAAATGTCCTGGATAGTATAGTATAGCTGTATGGATGACCCTATTCTCAGTTACTCTGGCCTAATGCTCTTTATAATTCCGCTTGTGCAAAAGTCCCTACTCCTCAAGTCTTTAGATTTTTGTTAAGGTCCATGTCAACCTTTCTGGTAGATCACAAATATAACAAGAAATTCTCCCATCTCAGCCTGCCTCCTCCCCTGCAGTGTGATTTTTCTGCATCTCCCACTAACAGATATAATTTATTTCCCCATCCACCACATCTGGCCTGACCCTGACACTTGCTTTAACTGACAGAACGCAACAAAAGTGCTGCAGTGTGACCTCTCAGCTCAGGAGCTCTTGCTGCTCTTGTTACATTGTTCTTTTTAGAAGGCAGCCTGCACCACTGTGTGAAGAAACCTGGGACAGTCAAGTAGATGACTGGAGATCATATGAAGCAGAGATAACCATTCCACCTGAGTCCCCAAGAATAATACCCAAAACTCATGCTCAGACACATGAGTGGGGCTATCTCACCAGCCTATCTGCAGCTAACTGCAGCTGCATGAGGGAACCCATGTGAGCCATCAGAACCGGCCAGAAAACGCAAGCCTCAGCTGCTGACCCACAGAATTATGGGCAACTCACAGATCTATGGGAAACACAACTTTTTAGAGTAACTGAAAATGAAACAATACGTAACCAAATTATACCCCATCATGACATTTCCCCCAATAACTGACAACAAACACATTGTACCATTAGAAAGACAAGTTCAAATCATCTTTGCTCCAGCACTTACTAACTCCTGAACTTAAGCAGATAGCTTAACACTTTAGTCTCAGTACCTTTACAATAAAATGCTTAAAACTGAACTACTGAGGAGACTAGGTGCAATAATGTATTTAAGCACCTAAGGACAGTGTTTGACTTGTATGAAGTACTTGAAACCTGCCACTTACTATCTCATTATGTTTATTTGGGTGCTCATAAGTCGTTAGATCTTCAAAGGCAAGAACTTTATTGATCTTCGCATCACTGGAAGCAGCACAATGTTTTATGCATGTTTGATACTCAACACATACATTTTGAATGGATGTTCAAGTATCCTGCAATGCAGTATACAGTTTGGCTTCATGCTGCCATATTTATTTGGCATTTCAGAAGTAACATACAAAGAGGATTGTAAGAAAACGGATTGCAGTAACTTTGGTTAAGTCCCTAATCTTCTTGAAATCTTAGTCAACTAAAGAGTGAAAATGATCTATCACACCCAGGATTCCCTGTAGCCTTAAAATTTCTTTATTGGAATCATGAGACCAGTTAGGATTTGGTGAACACTTACTAAGCTAAGAAATGTGAGTCAGCTTCCTGGGGTATTCCAAAAAATTTAATCACAACACCTAGGCTTGTGGTGGTTCACCTACTGCACATGCGCCACAGCAGGGTGTTTTACCATTGAAGGCTCTCAAAGGTTCCTCATCATTGATGGGTCATAGGAATCAGGAAGCTAAAATCAAGGGCAGGAGTTGACAAACTTAGCCCACCAGTCATTGAAAATAAATTTGTACTGCATCATAGTTGTTGCTGTAACTGTTTGCTTGCATACTATCTGCGGTTGCATTTATACCACAGTGGCAGTTGAGTACTTGTGGTGTGACAGACTATATGGCAAACAAAGCCAAACATGTTTGCTACTAAGCCCCTCAGAAGCAAAACCATTGAGCTCTGGTCTCCAGTATGCTGGCAAGGGAAGCATATCAGTCACAATCAGGTGTGGGCATTTAAAAAGTCCACCTTTGGTCTGCAAGGCTATGCTGCCTTTTGAGCGCCTCACCCACTTCATCATGTACTCATTACCCCTAATCTTTCAGATGGTTAATCGCAGGCAGGTCTATGGTGATAAAAACTTTCAAGACCTATACAAGAGCAGCCAAGGAAATGTCAGCTGGCTGACCGTGTGTCTCTGTTCACATATCTAGTTAGAAATACATGATCATCCGGTCTCCTGTAGCTAGAGGCCAGAGAGCCACACTTTGCACTAATTGAAAAATAAGGAATGAAAAGATTTGCTTTCAACGCAAATTTGAATGACTAGAATTACATCTTTATTATCTGAAGTGGGCACTTGTGTCTTGTCTGTCTTTACCTGTTCTGGCATCAGGAAGAAATACCACAGAAATTAGCCTCTGGCTGGTCATCTCATTATAAGCCAGTAATGCTCCATTTTTAGAGAATCTGATGGATACAAAATCAACCTACTAATACAAATGATTTGAAGTTTGTTATGCATAATGCAAAGCCACTTGGTGCTTCAGAAGCAAAGGATGCAGCACTGAGAAAGGTGGGCCTTAAATAAAAGAAACCCATTAAAAATGCAGAAATGAAGACTGAAAAACTACATTGATGGGGGAAATTAATTGAGTTTACAAAGAGAAGGGATAATTAAATGACCATCTTTTCAGAAACAGCTGTCTTCTATAAAAGAGGCATAATAAAGGGATATAGGACAGCATTTTAAAAGTTGTGAAGCACTATATAAATAAGAGATTATATTAATCTTTACCTCACTTCTTATAATTCTGATCACTAGCAATTTAAAATGGTTCTTTTGTCTACTTCTCAATGTGCTGATTTTGTTACAGTGATACTTAGAATAATTCTGATCCGATTTCAGAAATGTTCCTCCTCCACATCACCATCTTTCCATCGTTAATGCTGCAACCTGTCTATTACCTTTCCCTTTGACGATTTTGAAAGTTCCCTGATTAGTCTATTCGAATTTAGTCTCTTGTTATCCCAATTGGGCCTCCAGGGCACTACCAGAATATTTTGAAAACTCGTTTTATTTGTCATAATTGGATGATTGCCTGTTTGTTGTCCCTCCAACTACTGTACTGTGATAAGAGAAAAATCAGATATGATTTCTCTCAAGGGTTACCAAATAAAATATAGAATGCCCAGTTAAATTTGAGATTCCAATTAAAAAGCAAACATTTTTCAGTGTAAGTACATCCCACTTATTGCATGGGACCTACTTATACTAAAAATATAGATTGTTTCTCTAAATATCAAATTTAACTGGGTGTGTTGCTTTTTATTTGCTAAATCTGTCAAATCTAATTCCAATGAAATACATTTAAGAAATATAGTTTTAAAAATCTCACTGCCAAAATATAGAGTAACAATTTTAAACTGTGTAAGTAGGGAGAGTTCCAGAAGGAATTTGAACCTCTCAAGGAAGCAGAAAGGCCCTTTCTAGAGCAAGTCATACATTAGAGACCCTAGGTCTGGGTAGAGATCAACCAATGAAGAGATGAGGAAATTGTTCACACGTGAAAAGAAAAGTCAACTCGAAAGAGAGCAAGTTTGCTCACTATTTGAGAGGCAATATAAACTAGGAAGAAAGTTTGTTTCCTTGATTTTGTTTTGTTACGCAGGGGAGTTATAAATTCAAATTTACATTTCAGAAAGACACAACACTGCCCTCAAAGATCTAAACACCAATTTAGACTCAAATTTTTTTTTCTTTCTTTGTTAATGGTTGTAATGATAAAAGAGGATAGGATGATTGAAAGAAATACAGCACAGAAGGCTTATAATACTGCTTCCTGAGCAGTAAATATCAAAGATGTAATTTGTTATAATTCTTGTTCGATGTTCTCTGTCAAAGAGCCCCACCTTCTTTGCTAACCCTCATCACCATATCTCCAACATGCTTGTCACTCACCAAACTGGGCCACTGAACGTCGAATATCTTTTTGATTCATTCCAAAATATATTCCACCCTACTGCATGTTTGCCTTAGAAATTACTTTTCAAGACAGGATGTAAAGTTTCTCTCTCCCGCAAAATTTTACATGTCCTAATTGATCGTGATATATTTCCTTTCTAAATTCCTACACTTGTTTTTCCTTATCTAATGATGTTTGTCATACTATAACATTTATTTAAACATCCTATGTCCTTAACATCTTTAATCCACTCACTAAGTTCTTTCAGTATAATGAATATCATCAGCACATCTTTTACAAGAGAACTATGTCAGTCATTCAAAATATAGAAATGGATAACTCATTATGTTTAAGAAAGTCAGAGTCTAATGGAAAAACAATCACCATCAATAAATAATAGCAATACAGTCTTGTATATTTTATAAATTTTAAGTGAGCTCTTCCACCAAAGCATGAACCTTTTATAGGCAAGGCCCAAATCTCACATGGCAGCCATAACAGTGCCTAGAATATAGAAGACTTAATATATGCTTAATGAGTTTAATTATACAATAAGAGAAGTACTACAGAGAAAAGAATACAGAAGGCTAAAAAATTCACTGTGCAGCTGAGAGGGAAAGGAAACTTCGTAGACCAAAAAACTGGAGAGTGAGTGGTTTTGTGAAAAATTAGTAGAAATGTACAAACTAGGAGAGATCTGTAAACACAGGGCTAGCATATTCTAAAGACACGGAGTTTTCAAAGAGCCTCATGAATACTGAGGTTAACATTCTGGGTAGGAGCTGTGTATATGATGATTTGGCAAATGTTTATGGAGATTCAGCCTTTCTTAGTCACTGTTTTCAGCACTGGAGAAATGACCACGAATAAGATAGAAATAGTCTCCATTCTCAGAGCTAAATCCTAGCAGGATGATGGAAGCAATACATTCATAAGGAAAATCATGGAGATACAAGGAAAGAAGACAACAAGGTTTGCTAGAGAGACATCAGAAAGAATGCTTTTAAGAATGGGTCATTCAGGAAGGGCTCCTGAGGAGTTGACATTGAAGTTGCCACCTG
Source organism: Dasyprocta punctata (assembly GCA_004363535.1). Taxonomy (NCBI): domain Eukaryota; kingdom Metazoa; phylum Chordata; class Mammalia; order Rodentia; family Dasyproctidae; genus Dasyprocta; species Dasyprocta punctata. The sequence continues at coordinate 70,469 of RJWM01004726.1, forward strand.
ATGTTATAAAAAGTACTGACCATGTTACAATACGGAAGAAAGGAATGTATAATATAAAATCTGGTGGGAACGAGATTGACATGTTCAAGGAGTCAAATAAGAAGAATCAGAAGAATCATCTGGTACTCCAAAGAGGTAGCTCCAGTGGTAGATGAGGCATCCACAGGAAGGTCAGAGGCTTAGGAAATCCTCAAGATGGCTTATTGCAACTTTCTAGCTGATGCACCTAGAGATATTGCAGGGTATAAAAGTACTCCTAAGAAACACTTCAAGGAATTTGTAACTACACTGGAAATCATTGAAGGTAAAGCCCACGTTTAATTTCCACTTTAAAAATATAGACAATGCCTAGCTTTGCTCATATAAACACTCAGTAATGAACTGTAAAATCCAGTGCGTTTTCTCTGCAAACACTATTCTTAACTGTTCTCCTATCCTTCTTCTCCTGGAAAACCCAGAAATGTATACAAGGTGTAAGGTCAAACAGAGAGATGTGGACACAACCTGGGTATCAGTTTCTACTCCATCACTCAATACTTCAATGACTTCGGTCAAGTCATTTCTGTTTCTTTGATTCTAATTATATCGGTTTAAAAAAATTGGGAGAAATAACAATCTTATCATCTGCTCTCCTCCTTTACAAGGCTGTAGGGATCGAGTTATGAATTTTTGGAGCATTGTAAAGTATTCTGCAAATACCTGAATCATAACAGAAAATACCCATACACAAAGGAAAACTGGTCACAATTTTGAATACTGGTTTCAGGTATAATGTCTAATAATGAATGAATGGAAGCATATTACACTTCATCTTACACAATAATATATTATCCTAGTTGCACATTATGTATTTATCAAGTCATCAACTTAAAATATTTATTGAACATAAAATATGTAAGACAATGTGCCATCACCCTAGGAGAATGAAGGATGAAATAGTCGCAGAAAAACCAACTGTCCCTCCCTCAGCATCATACTCCTAAACTATTGCAGGACATTTGGACAGTTTCCTTTTTTGGACAAACTCCACACTTTTCTTTTTATGACAAATCATCTTCAGTCAAGAGCTCCTTAGATAGTTAATGGTGTCTTTTTGATGATCCTTAAAACTCTCCTCTCATTTTACTCTTGATTAAAAAGAAAGAAAGTGTGGGATCTAAGCCCTTGACTGATTTACACTTCAATTTAATTTCTCCCTTTCTCTTTCCTTTTTCCTTTCCCTGGAAGAAACCTTCCATGTAATTAAGCTCGAAAGCTCTCATCAAACAGTTTGATTGAAATGTAGCACACTGAATACTGCCCTCCCCTCCAGGCTGCTGGGGGAGAGTGAAAGTGGGGCCCTCAGAGGGAGGGGTATGCCTGGGGATGGAGGGAGAATTGCAATTGAGGGAAACAGCCAAGGACTGGAGTCTCCAGACTCCTATGCTGTCCTCCACTCCTTTCCTGTGAATTGTAACTCAAGCTATGCTGGCCAACATCCCAGGCCTCCAGGCCTCCAGGCCACAGCACAACAGGTGACACTTGGAGCACTAACACTGTGTGCAGTGGAAAGAGGACCTAACAGAAAAGCCGGAAACTGGCCGGGCTTGGTGCGCACACCTTTATTCCCAGCACTCGGGAGGCTGAGGTAGGAGGTGTGTTGTGAGTTCGAGGCCAGCTTGGGCTACAACGCGAGCAAAATGCCAGCCTAAGCTACCTAGTGCAACCCTGCCTCAAAAAACAAGGGCCGGGAGTTTGGCTCAGTGAGTTAAGCGCCTGACAGGCGCGAGGTTGTGAGTTCAGTCCCAGTGCTGCAAAAAAAAAAAAAAAAAAAAAAAAAAAAAAAAAAAAAAAAAAAAAAAAAAAAAAAAAAAAAAAAAAAAAAAAAAAAAAGAAAGAAAGAAAGAAAGAAAAGAAAAGAAAAGCTGGAAACTTGTATGTTAACCTCAATGTGCTCCTAACTTGAAAAGTGTGATTTGGGAAAAACTCAGAAACTCCTGGTCTGTTTGTTTCTTCACATGAAATATAATTTGATTGGAAAAGACCTCTAAGGACATCTTCCAAGTTGAAATATTCAATGATTCCACAAATGCAAAGCAGTTTTCGAGATCACTGAAAGCCCTGCATCAGAACACAGTGGCATCGCCTTGAGGAATGTAGGGGTCAGACTCTGAGTCTTGTTGTGGGTTTCCATTATTAGGTTACCTGGTGCAGGAAAATGAAGAGGCACTATTCCCAGGATAATCTGAGAGTTCTTTATGATTACTACTAGGCACTTAAGAGCTGACAGGACGGGGTCGCAATACATATACACAGAATAGCCCCCCGGCATCCCAAAGGTTTACATTCCTATTTCACTTAAAAACTACTCCCTCCTTAGATTATTATTGATATGGTGACATGAGCCTGTGGCAACAATGGACCTCAGAGGAGAAGCAGGTACTGAAGCATCTTTACATCTACAATACACAGCACACTTAGTTCTCAAGTTTGATCTTTACGTTCCAGGCCAGGAGCTACTTAAGGATGTTACTAAGGGCTTTAAGCTACATTATCTTTTCTGGCTCACACATTTGCCTACCTGCGCAGGTACAACACGCACATGGCCAAAGTGAAAGCCACTTCCACTTCCAAAACATTCATTTCATTAATTTTCCCCTCATAATTAACGAACTGTTGCTGTACACTCAAGGTGATCAAATAAGAGTAAAAAAGTATTTTAAAATTCATTAAAATTTGTCTGTAAAGCCTGATAGAAAGATGAATGCCAAATTCACAAAGACAAGGCTGGCAGGCTACATAGAGATCATTCATTGCAATTCCCTCACTTTTGCAGGTGAGAGAAATAAAACTCAGATGACTCAGTAGTTTACCTAAAACCATAAGTTGAGAAGAAAGCCTTTCACAATGACTGAACCTTAAATTTTCTGAGCAAAACACTTCTTATAGTGGCTCAAAAATGAGGAGAGTGAGGAAGCAGTGGGCTCTCTTGCCAATGGAGGGAGAGCCGTCGCGCTTGGATCCTTGATTGATCATATAACCATTCTTGGTTAGCAGACACGGAAACTACAGCATGCTTGGAAAGGGTGTTTTCTTATAAAACAGTAGGATTTATAAATGTAAGTATAGGGAAAGGTCCTGATAATTGCTCTAGTGTCTGGGAATAAGTCTCTATTTGGGTGGATTGCCTAACCTAAATGTTTAGTAGATGCAGGGGGCTACCCGCTACAAAATTGAAGAACTTGGGTAAATAATTCTCTGAAGCTCAATTTCTCTTCTTGTAAATTCACAAACAATGAGTAACTATCTTGGAGAATGGTCAGTGAAGATTAAATGAGGTAAGCAGAAGTATTTGGTTCAATACTTGACACAAAATAGATGTGTACTGTTTGCTATTACATGCAGAAAAGTCACACTCCTTAGAATTTATCATAGCTCTAGGTAGAACATAAAATCTCCTTTTAAAATGGTCCATGATTCCATTTCAGAAATTGCAGGTAGAACTTTTGACAGCACCCAGGTAACATAATATAACTAGTAAGAACACAAGTCTGTATTAAAACTGCTTGGATATATATTCTGGTTCCGCTATGTGCTGCCCATACAAATTTAGGCAAGCACCGCAAACATCTCATGTCTTGATGTTGCTGTCTTTAAAGTGGGAAAATAACTGTTCCTACCTCATAGGAGAATTAACAACAACTAAAACTTTTAGAAACCTGCCAGGCACATAAGAAGTAAGAGAAAACAAGTGATGTTGTCATACTTATTAAGGAGCAAAGTAGATATATTATTGTCATTCTTGTGAAAGCAGAAATATCATTTCTTGGATTTCATTTATTTAAGAAGTTTGAATTAACATAAGAAAATGGTCAAAGATGCCTCTGCAATCATGCCGAAATATTGGTTCATGTAAAAAGTCATTCAATACTTGGCTCACAGGAAAAAAGATAGGCAATACAACTTGGTTATCTTAATTAAAAGATGTTCCCTCTGCCCAAATTGCCCAGGAAGCCAAATTTTCCCAATAGCAGGATTTAACCCTTTAGTCACTTTTTGGAACTTTTAATGTGATTAGAATGCTACTAGAGTTGACCCCAAGAATCTGAGAAGGTTTCTTTTCTCTTTTCTTTTTTCTTTCTTTCTCTTTCTTTTTTAATCTTTGATCTGATTGTTTCTCAGGGTCTTTAGGCTTTTATTAAAATCCAGGTTTCAAAGCAATTTGAGCTATTCTCTTAGTTATCAATTATGAAAAAGCCCCAAAGCCTTTGCTCCCTGTCACTGCTTGTGCATGGTAAGTCCAGAATTTCAGGCTAGAAATTAAATGAACTGTACAAACATATCTAAAATTTTCAACCAGAATTCTGTCTTTTTATGTGGCACTGATGAAGTCACAAACCTGGGGATGCTAGGCCGTTTCTCTTTGCTGTGTATGCTTTCTGTTTGGAAGACGACTGCCCAAGTCCATGTCCCTGGAGGTGTCAGCTACACCCGTGCATAAGTTCAAGCCTTGTATGTTTGCATGAAAAGAGCTCTTTCTGCAGCAATTTTTGATTCTTTTTAAAACGTTCACTTCACACTGGTATCTGGAATGATTATTACTTCCTCCTTTTTTAAGACTCTGCAGACAACCAGACCCTGCCCATCCCCTCCCTTCCTCTTCTACGGCACCATGAAATGACAAAGGTGCAAAGCAGGTAGATGTTAAGTAAAACAAGAACGCTGGCTCAATTGAATGCTGTGCTTTATCAACCTGCTCTACTGCTTAGCAACTATGGTGGCTCACCCTGAGTTCATTTTTATTTTAATGCGCCACACTGAAAAGCAGCCTAAATATATATCCCCAGTTCTGAAGCATATAATCTATAAACTACAGGAACAGGCAGATCATTTCCATTAGTTTCTTGTGCAGACAAAACCACAATTTGCACCCAAAGCATGTAATTATATTCAAATTTTGAAAGACTGCATTGGAAATAGTTGAAATTCATAGTTGGGGGAAAGTCAGTCAAAAGTACACATGGTGATTTTGATGTGAGGGTTAGAGGAGTATTTTGAAACAATAAAGAAGGGTCAGTGGGTTTCTCAGAAAATGTGCCTTGCTGGTGTCTAGAGGTTTTATTTGTATATAGGTGCTCAAGAGCTGGTATAAGAGAAGGGTAGGGGTTGAGGCTGGGGACATACCACTGAACCGTAACTCAGTCATAGCTCCCACATGGGAAGCAGTGGTTGGTGCATACAAAGGCTATTTCTTGATTGTTATCTGGTGAGTGAGACCTAATCAGGACAAGATCTCACTGCACAGAGCCCTGACTGTGAGCATTTTCACACACTGGGGTTTCCTACACAGAGGAACTCTTTGGCTTATCTAAGAAATCCTACCTCTTAGGTGCACAGTCAGGTACCTATTAGAAGGATGCTTGTGATGAAATCATCTAAACATAAGGTCAGAAAAGCTCAATGTAGGCAGATTCCATGCCTGCAGGGATTTCACCTAGTTAAGAGGAAACTTCTCAGTAGAAAGAATTGGAGAACAAGGTTGCAATTCGAGAGAGAGTCTTGAAGGAATGAGATTTTTTGTCTCCACTGTAGCAGAGACACAGGCAATGTACTTTGATCTCATCACTGATTCTGGTGCTGACTGGCTACCAGAGGCTGGGCCCTTAATTTGCCCACCTAGAAAATTGAGCTATTATATCCCTGAAGGTCTATGAGACTATTGGTGTGCTTTTGAGTGGCTCAGGACTTTCCCTGGCTCTTTGCCTCTTTTATAAACTAACATCCCTTTTCTCCTGATACACAAAACTTGGTTATCTGGCCACTGCTACTGTGTTGGTTCAGAAATAGTTCAGCCAGACTGATACATGCAAGTAATTGCTGTGAACTCGACACTCTTGTAGTTGCTTCGGCAAGGTGTGTCGACTCCACTAATCAAAATACTGTGCTAACTTGTGCACTCCATTCCTGAGAAGACAGCTTGATGTGTTTGTTTTTAAGACTATTTCCTGAGTTAATGAACCAAGTGGTACATCAAAAAGACCAAGAACTTTGTGGTCAGAACTAGGTTTCAATCCTGGCTTTATCACAGTCATACTTTGGTCAAGCCACTTCATGTTTCTGAGTGATGGTGCCTTTATTTATAAAACAGTAGTAAGTTCATTAGCCTCAAAGCATGTGAGTATTAAATGAAATCATACAGGTAAGGCATTTGGCAGAGTGCCTTGTATACAGCAGGTATACATTATGTGTTAGTGCACAATCCCAGTGGGCTCCTCTCAAAACCCTAACTGCAAGTAGAAACAAACTGCTTGCTCTTTATAAACTCAGCTGCAATTCTGTTTCCTGCCATGATATGGCTAAACACAGAGGAGCATTTTAAGCACAACACAGAGCTCTTTTCCAGTATTAATAAGGAGTGTTTAAGTGAAAGCTGCATTCTTCCCATCTCTGCATGACTTTGCAGGAAAGTTGGATTGTGGGCTTTAAAACAACACCGTGTTCCACTCTTACCCATTACACTACTTCTGTCCAAAGAGAAAATCTGGCTTGCGGCTTTGGCAAAGTTATTACGATAGTCAAGAAAATAGAGCTATAAGATAGTGATAGACCTGTGGCACTCAGGTTGATTTAAGATGCATAGTGGTGTCTCTAATGACATACACATCAGAGTCATGCAGTCTTAGTACTGAGAAACACTAGGCAAAATCACCTCATTCAATACTCTCATCATGCATATGGGAAAGAAATGGAAATCAAAGTTCTTCCCAGCTATACGATCAAGGCACACACACACTCCATGTGACACAGAAAACTGCAGCTGAAACAAACAATATGGGTTAAAAGAGCGAGGTATCTACAGAATGACTAAAAGTTAAAATTAATAAAAAATATAAATGTCATCTCCAAAGCCACAGATTTGCTCAGGAAGAAAACTCAAAATAAAACCTGTGACCCTGCACTGTGTCCTATCTATAAGAAATTTGGATTTAAATTAAAACTCCACCAAGTGAACTCTAAAGGTTTGGGCATAATAAGATACTCCTCTCTGCTCTATAACCCTTGAGTCCTGGAAAGAAAAAAAATACAAAAAATGACATTAAAAGAAACTCCATTTCCAGGTCTGAAGATAGCTATCCTAAAAAAGATTTGTTTATTTCTAGTATAAAGTAGACAGTGGACACTAACATTGAAATGTTTGCATTCTGCACAAATTTACTACAGAAGGGATCAAATTCTGAATTTTCCAAATGGTCTCAAGATAGTTCTGGAGGTCTCTTTATTTTTATTTCACAAGATGTTTGACTTTCCCATAATTTGTCACAATGTTATCCTTTGCTAAAATTTGCCTAGCATGAATTTCTATCTGAGGAGATAGTTATCATAAGTTACAAGCTGACATTTGTCATATGCTATTTTCTTCTAGTACGTAAACAAGAAAATACTCATTAACATTTTCTCATCTACATTTCTGCTAAGAAGTAGTATGTAAATGAAGTTACCCCTTAGGGGCAAAAAGTACTGCTACGCATAGATAAATGGGAACAAGTGCATGCTTTTTAACCTCCATTTTCCAACCAGCAAAACTTTAACACTAAAGCTCAACTTTGTGTAAGGAATTGAAAGAGGGCAGTATTGTCATTAAAATACCTCCCATAAAATATTAAACCTGTACATTGTGATTTACAGGGTACAAAGTACAACTCATAGAATCTTCTATGTTGTTCTGTGCATAATCATAGTACTATTATTACTCTTTCTAATTTAAAGATAAAGAAATTGAGCCTTACTTAAGGCAAGTGACTTACCCAGGTTTACAGTGCATAAAGATTGAAATCTATTTCCTCCAATTCTAAATCCTGCAGTTAATTGGTCCCATCCCCACTTAACCTCACACTATCCATTATAAAACGTCATTATCATTCACCTGTTAGCCTCCTTAGCACACATTTTCATAACTGCTTTTTTTCAGAAGTATCTAAACAAGAAGCAAACAAACTAACAAACAAAAAGATCATTCTTTCCTCTAGAGTTGAATTAGTTGCTTGGTTGTTTAGAATTTATTACAACCAGAGCATTATAATTTTACAACACACTTTCTTAATTATCTCATTCAAGCATCATTACTCTGTCAGGAAGTACACTTGCTGTCTTATATTTTTAGATGAACTTTTGTCTTTAAAGACAAATTCAACAGAAAAATAGTGAAACTGATACAGTGCTTTTTTAAAAGATATTTTTCAGCTGTCAAACACGTAGTCATTTACACTAAGCGAACCTGCTTTGCTTCACTGAAGGATAAGAAGTGAAAAGAGTTGGTGGTGCATGTCTCAGGAAAGGAATAGAGTGAAAAATTGTAGATCATAAAAGAAATCAAAAGAGTCTGGCATAGAAGGGCAGCAGGTCTCGCTAAAAAAGCCTTCACCTCTGGGCCGAGATTGCGCAGAACATGTGACAGGAGTCAGAATCAGTCTAATCGCATTTCGAGGTCTGACTGTCACAGCAGATAAACTAAGAAGAAAGCAAATATACATTTTAATTAAACCTACTGCTATCATTGTCCCCATACATGTCAATAGGTCTTTTCTTCTTGAGTCACCATCGTATAATTTTGTAAATTGCTGCCACTGTCAGTGAGGTTTTAGTTTTCCATTCTGCAAGTTTCAGTTGACAGATTTACTGACAGCTTCTGTTCCAGTGACTGGGGGAAAAGGAACATTATAGAGTCCCCCCAAAAGTCATAATGTTGAGACCTTAATTTCTAGTACTTTAGAATGTGACTATATTTGGAGATAGGGTCTTTTAAAAAGTAATTAAAATAAAATGAGACCATTAAGGTATACCTTGATTCAATCAAATGGATGTCTTCATAAGAAGAAAATGGGTGCACACACAGAAAGTCACAGTTATATGACGACATAGTTAGAAAATGACTATCTATAAGGCAACGAGAGAAATCTTAGAAGATAGCAAACCTGCAAACATGTAAATGTGGAGCTTCCAGCATCCAGAGCCATGACAAAATAAATTAGTGTTGTTTAAACCAACCCGTCCATGATAGTTTGTTATGGCAGCCCAAGAAAACTAATACAAGAAAGAAGGAATGAATACATTCACGATTTACCTTCAAGAGACATGCCTTCCCCTCGGGCTACCGAGGGTCCTAGAGAAGCAAACTTTCTGAAATCTGAAAAATTTGTTCACTGTTATCCTTGTTAAATACAAAATCAGATTCTAAAGAAATACAGTATAGTTCTTACTATGAAATTCTATCTATCAGCCAGTTTGTTGGAGGATTTCATTTTTTTGGCCCCTAAATAGATGTGCTCTGAATAGCTCACCTCCTCTCCCTGTGATATGTCACCTCCACCTCACAGATTGACCATGTTGAAAGACCTGAAGAAATTTACACTAGGATATTATTATGTTCTCACAAAGGTCCTTCAAGAACAAGTCAATCTCCAGGACATTAAAAGTTAGCAAATTTTAGAGAAGGAAAACAATGCAAATAGAGGGACAAGAAAGCAAGAGAAGGAGAAACCAATTTAATTAATTCATCACGAAGAGGAAAGACACATAAATCTTATCATTTTATCTGTCAAACAACACTCTGAATTATTCAGTGTAACAAATCCCAAGAAGAAAGGCAGAAGTGGTTTAGATAGCAGCTGGCTGAACAGAAGAAAGTGCTCAATAGATCAGAACAGAACAAGCCCCTGGCTAGAGAAACTTGGGGTGGGTCTCTGAGACAAGGAATGAGCCGTGGAGCTCCTTTGAGGAAGCACTGCTGAGTCAGGTGACACAAGCAAGTGACACTTCCACAGCAGCTCTGCTGATATGGTGGGAAGTAGACTTCAGTGCCCCTCACGTCCCCTACATGGACATAACCCACCCCCAACCCAAGACACCAATCCTAGTTTTTGAGCAAGATTCCTTCCTTTAAATACATGACTATGAGTTCTCTTCGAAAATTGTGTTTCAGTAGGTTTGTGTCCTTATCTAGTTCCCCAGCTGTCCTCATCTAAGCCCCTTCAAAAAAATCAAATATACATTATTTTGTGGAAGATAAAATGTAGTCTATATATAAAATCTAGGATCCTCAGTGAAACCCACTTTATAATTGTAAAAGCATTTTTTCTGGCAGAAAAACACTGGAGTTAGTAAAGGTGAAAGGAAAGGAAAAAAGCAAAAGGGACACAAAATTCTCATATGAAAATGAAGTCTGGTAAACACACATTTTACCATTGTATATTCTCTACCATGTAACTACCGAGGACTTGGACAATCCTGCTATGTTAAGTGTAAAAATAAAACCAAAGATAAAAAATAACCTGGAGGGATATGCTGAATACCAAGAGAATATTAATATAATATGCATTTTATAAAGGATATTAGATTTTATATTAATTGGGCTTGGTATGTGGATTCCCACCCACTCCCTGTACTTCTTAAAATACAGAAGCACTTATCTTTCAACTCACTTCTAAAATTATCCTTAGATGAACACCACAGTATCTCACTAAGGTCTGTATCTCTTGCAGGTAGCACTCAGCCTGGCACACAGAGAGTGCTCAGTAAGTGTTAAATAAGTGACTTGAACAGTAGATAGTATGAAAGAGGATGGGGAAACCTAAGAGAATGACCAAAGAGGAAAAGGGTATTAGAAGAGGGTTAATTTTATCCTGAAACATGATTCTAACCTGAGACTACTTTGGGTACCACAGGCAATTGTGATCTTTGTGTTCATAATTTACAAAGGAGTTTAGTATTCTTTAGGCTGCCCTGGTATAAGAACATTGGGCAAATCTCTAACATAATCAGTTTTGTAAAGATCAGCACCAAGCACAGGTAAGAAGAGAATGAGGGGAATTTCAGGACTTTGAAGGATCTGAGTTTCTTGCATCTGTCTCAGTGTAGATCCCACTATGGGGGAGGATTGTGACAAAGGGTTAATGGTGGTGACAACTGATTAACAGCTCTCTGAGGGCTTGCCACCTCTCAGGAAACAGCCAAGGGCAGAGGCAGTTAAAAAACAAAACAAAACAAAATAAAACAAAACAACACCTCTTTGCTCCAAAGAAGGTTGCTGCAGTCAAGAATCTAGTTTTAGTTTTACACTAGAATGAAGGGTAGAGAGCGTAGAGTATTCAGGAAAGGTGTTGGCAGTAAACTATCAGTAACAACCAGCAGACTCACACGGTGCCCTGCCTCCTACCTCCACCACCCAAAACATTAAAAAAAAAATTCCTATTACCTAGGACTTTGCCTTGGACTAAGAAAAAATGAGTATCTTCAAGTAAGGAGGAGAGATATATTAGCAAGGATCCATGAGGTCTCTTGGTCTTTTCAGTTAGGCATTCAAAAGGTCACAACCGGGATGCAGCAGGGGAGCCAGAGGTTGGGGCATCTTGTTAATTGCTACTTCTCTAGATTTCAAGCTCAAAAACATTACTTAAATATGCAAGGAGCCTCCTTAATATAGATGCATTCATTCTCCAAAGCCCAAATCAATAGGGTGGGACTCATTGAAAGAAGACACTGAAGAGTTGAATTCATGAGTTTTCTTATCTTAGCCAAGCCAGACCTTGAAGTTCACTGTGTTCTGCAGCTCTGCTGGATGTGAGGGCCTTTTCTGGGATTCCTGGCTATTTGCTTACTTTGTTCTCCTTTCCCATAACAGTGAATCTTATCAGTTGCAGGCTAATGAGAAATTAGACTGGGAACCACTCAAAAAGGTTTACTATGGAATGTTGAGAACAAGCAATCCTTAAAGAAACAGAGGGAACACAAAAGAGGCATATTTAACCCATGCAGAGCTCAACCCCTTTGTATGTGTGTGTTTGGGGGTGGGGATTGATTCAGGAACCCCCAAGGGAAGAACTCTGATCTCTAAATTCCATCACTTAGGAGAAGCTGCCTTTAACTGTTCAACTCCTGAACAAAAAATAGCGAGACCCTGCCGGTCTATAACCTCTAACTAATGCACAATCTTCATCTCTCTACTGATCAGTTACGCTAATTAGCAAAATTTAGCTAATTATCGCTGAGCGTTTCCATGTTTAATTATGGCTATTAGTTAATAGTCTGTCTGAGTTCCCCCTCCCCTTTCCACTTCCCTGTTTCTCTTTTCTACCCCCTGCTCCAGTCTACCTCTTAGGAGCCACATTTTCATTCTGATGTAATTGCTCTTTTAGTGAATGTGACTTTTTCCTAGTTTGTGTGTTTATTTATTTATTTTTAAGCAAGAAAGCCTACACCCCAGCCAGCAGGAGTCACCGAGAAAACAGCAAGCAGATGAGAATCAACTCCTCCCTGCCTTCCCCTTCTACCAACCCCACAAGCTCCCAGTTACTTGGCAGTACTATCAAATACATTTAAAGGCAGACTGAGACTGAGGAAGAGTGTGAGCTGGCATTTTCACGGTGTGCTTTCTCTTCGCACTGCACATCCTGCAGAGCAGAACCCCACACCCAAGAGGCAGTGTGAAGAATCAACTTTCCAAATGGGGTCTGCACATTACAGGTCTTGAAAACACAAGCTTGAGCAGGGACCCCTGTGTGGGCTCACATTTATGCCGGAGGGAGGGCCATTCCTGCAGTCTGTAGCAGACTCCGTGTTAGCTTTTCCCCTCACTATCAGAAGGAGTACATAGTAAACAAATCACGAGACTCCTTCCTTTAAAATAGTTACTACAGCAAACTCCCACCTTAGCTGCAGAAATTGCACTCTTAAGAGGGAATGAGAGCTTTGCCTCCTCAGAGAGGAATATATTTTAAAAGCCTTAGGTCTCTTCCTTCGATAACCATGCAAAGGAGGATCATCTGAAGCAAGACATATTACACCTGCGTTGTGTAAGTAAGCCCATTCATACTACCTTTCATTGAAAGAACATTTACATAAATGGTGCAGTCGGAGTTACTATCATTTCCACTTGGGTAAATGACACATGAACTCAGTCTAGTCTGACACATTGCTTCCTCGCTAATAGTTAGGAACATTAGATGTTCAGTTTTAGTGATAGCCGCTCTTTCTACCAGACCTGGGGACAAAGAAGAAGCTGCCAAAATGAACACCAATGGCCACTGGTTATTAATTATCTTTCCTGCCTTCTTAGACTCAGCTGCTCTCCCGTGACCTTTTCCACACAGACAACTTTACAGCAGTCCAATCAACTTTGGGCTGAGGATCAGAGGATGCTTACTGTCTGCTGTTTCCCCATGACTGGCTCCCAAACAAGACCAGAGGAAGGAAGGGTGAAAACAAGGTTCAGGAATGATTTCTCAACACATAGCATCGTGACTTATCTGTTAAGTTGTGTGCATTCAAGTGGGGTGGAGGGAGAGGGAGGTTGTAAAGGGGAGAGTGTGGTGTTTGCTCCGCTGTGAATGAGGGAGCTAAGAAGAGGAGAACCCAGTTAAGAAAAGTGAGGGACTGAGGGGGCAAAAAAACCAAAAAACACAAGCCTTTAGAAGAAAGTGGAAATTTTCTTCTCTCATGCACATGCATGGCTTTTTCATCATTTCGCACTCCTCTCTCACGCTTTTCCCACCCTTGACACCAGCTGAAAGACCGATGGGTTAAGGAATCTCTATGCCCCATTAGAAGGATAAAGAGTAGAGAGACCCACCGTGCCCTCCTCGAAGGGAAACAGGGGAGCGATATATAGAAATAGGCACTGAGTGATGCTTGCTGCTGTGGAAATGCTGCTCGTGCTGAGAGTGAGATCCTGGCGAGGAAGAGGAGGAGGAGGAGGCTACATGAGAGGAACTCCATACAGAGCTGACGATACATCCCCAGAAGAGGGACCAGATTCCAAGCGTCCAGGCCGGCCGGCGAGGAGGGCTCCGTCTCGCGTGGATTCTCAGGTGCATGGTCAACGCACTGGACCACTACAAACGGGCAGTTTAAATTCCAGCCAGCGAGGACTAATGAAGTTCATGATGCCCAGGAGCCCATCATAGCAGGAGGAAGAGCTGCCCGATCTGGGGGAGAGGGAGGCAGTAAGAGCTTCCAAGACAACGATGAATTAGTTTGAAAAAAAGAAAAAAGAAAAGGAAAAAAAAAAAAAAGGCAAAGCGCCTCTTTCTTTTCCACAGCTGAAATTTAGGATGCCAGAGTCCGCCGAAGAATAGCGAACCTCCCGGGCAGCCCCGGCATGCCACACATGTCAGGGGAGGCTGCCTCTTGATCTCTGGCACCTCGGGTCTGATGACTTAGGCTGCACACTCCGGGAAGCCACTCGGGAAAAGGTGGAAACGAAGAAAGAGGAGGAAGCGGCCGGAGACCCAACCGGGTTCAAGCTAGTTTATCCCAACATCCAAGGAGTTTGAACATTTTTTTTTTCCCTGTTTCGACTTGCACGCCATGTAATGCAGAACTGCCAGGCGAATCGGGGCTGCAGGTGGGAGAGTTCGAGGGTCCCTGGGAGTCTGGGCGGCGGAAGGGCGCGGAGGCTGTTAACCCTGCGTGTTCTGGCCGGGCGCCACGGAGCAGCCCCCGGCTCCCCGGGTTCCCAGCTGGATGGAAGGAAGACAGCGGCGGCCGCCAGGGGCAGAGAGCCTGAAGGATGGGAGTTGAAAGAAGAGCGCGGAGCGGCCACCTAAACCAGGGTGGCACTGGGCGGAGAGAAGTGGGTGGGCGCAGTCAGGGCGAGCGCGAGAAGAGATGCCCGGCAGGCGGCAGAGGTGGCCGGGGCGGGCGGGCGGGCGCCAGCGAAGTGTTCGGAACCGGGCGGCACAGGTGAAGTGAAGCGAGGAGTTGGGGAGCCAAATTCACAAAGGGGCAAGTCCTATGCAAATAGCGCACTCCCGAGAGCAAATCAGTGCAGCCCGAGCGCTCTGCCGAGGGACTGGCTGGCTCCCGAGGAAGGAGGGGCCGAGCGACCCGGAATCCCGGCCCTCCCCATTCAAGTACACGCTGGGGTACACCCGCGCCCCCGGCAGCTCTCCTCCCGCAGGGCTGTGTGCGCGCGCCTGTGAGTGCCACCGACAGACCGGAGCTGCGTCTTCCTCCGGCGCCCTCCCCGGCTCTCCTCTCCTAGGCGTGTCAAACCAAACTCCAGCGATTAAGGCGCCTTTTACAGTTCTGCAAAAGAAATCCAGGCTGCGGCTAAGGCCCAAGTAGCCACAAATAGAAATAAAAATTAAGCCCAAGTCAGCAGGAGCGGCTATAGGCAGCCGGACAGCACGCAGGCTCCTCCAGGCTGGGAGCCGGGTCACCCCCCACCCCCCCACTCGCGGCGTGTGTCTCCCCCGGGACCCCACTCGCTGGCGAATAGAGACAATCTGCGTCCTGAATCTGGAAAGCGAAGGTGATGGGGTGGCCCAGAACTCCTCTGGAGGGTGAAAGGTTCGGTGACTGGATTGGAGAAGGTGGCTTCCACGCCGGTGGACAGGACGCTCTTGGAATCCAACACCCAGAGGTTAGCGCCCGCTGGGGCTTGTCTTAGTCCAAAGGCTTCCGAAGGAGCAAGGGTTCCGCGTCTCCCTCCCTCTTAGAGGTGGCTGGCCTGTCCTAGACCTGTTGCTGCCCCAGGAGGGTAAACTCCCAGAGGTGAGGCACTGGGCACTTAAGAATAAGGGGTTTAGCCCCAAGGCTGAACCCAGCGAGCCCCAGGAGTGGCCGCCCCTGTCGTGGCCATCTAGGGCTCTTGGAGGGGACTTACCCAGGACTGTGCTAGGGCACAGGGACATTCTGGACCAAGTGGCCTCTACCTGGCAATCTCCATTGAGTAGGAGGTGCATATCCAGCAGCAGCCCTCCCGGGTGGGACCCTTTTGTATCTGGGTCTTGCTAGCATTGACTTCCTCTTGTGCACTCACCTGGGCTAAAAGCCCATTAATTACCTTTCAACGGAGAAAGGGGTGAAGGCTGTGGGGATGATACTTGCTAATTAAATCATACACAATGTTCGCATATATATACTATATATATATACCATATATGCATATATGCACACACACCATATATATTGCATTTAGGTGGCAGTTTTTTTAAAGTGCTTATAGTACCTCCTGCTTTCCTTTCAAACTCCATAACCAGAGATAAAGGATGGGGATTATGACAGCACTATTCATCCTTGGGACACCCCAAGGAGATATCAAGGAAGTGTGTCTTCATGCTTTTCCAATAGATGAAGTCACCACACATACAGGAGATTTCTCCTGAAGGTCATATATCAAGCCCATCACAGAATCCATGGCAGTCACTTTGGATTCTGTTTTTGCAATTGGTGTTCTCTTCAAGTTCCATGCTGCCATAGAGAGTGGTGGAGTGAGTCACTCTACTATCGTGGTCCTCAGGCCCAGGGTGATCCAGGGTCCATAGCCTCTGAAGGAAACAATTCTGTGAAAAGGTCTTTTTTGTTGTTGTTGTTGTTGTTATTGTTGTTTTGTTTGTTTGTTTTTTGTACCGGGATCGAACTCACAACCTTGCGCCTGCCAGGCAGGTGCTAAAACCACTGAACTAAATCCGCAACCCTTGTCTTCCATGTTTTTGGATGGAAGCTTAAAACACAAAGCCTTAAACCAGTAACACATACTCAGGAGCACAACAGTGAGGGTGAGGGTGGCATAAGGACGCTCAGTTTCTTCCTCTAGGCACTGTAGAAGATACTGCCTCCCTGCTGAGGTGGCAGGGGTTTACAATGAGACACAGTCTCTGGGAGGGCCCTGGACAAATAGTGGTGGTACTCTTTGTTCACTGGGCAAATTTAAACTGATACTCCAAGAAGCTTAGTAGTATACGCCTAGGGTCTTGGGCTATTTTGGTAAGGTCAGGAAAACAACCTTACTATTCTAAATATCTTCCCTGAAGATACATGGTAATTTCTATTGGATTCAGCCCTGACTTAATCTTGCCAGAAGGATTCCCACTAAACTCTAAATTCATTCTCATGTCCTGCCACGGTCTTAAAGGGACCTAACTAGGCTTCTGCCTAATAGTTCAACTTATCACCGGCCAGATCACCCTCACTTGTTACCCTGTAGTCCCCAGACCTTCTTTCTCCTCCTCGAATATGCCTAGCTCTTTTCCATCCCAGTCCCTTTAAGGTCTTGCTAGTTCATCTTGTCAGGAAGGTTTTTGCCCAATATTTGCATGTAATCAGCATATTTCAAATATCATCTCCTCAGAGGTGCTCTCTGGCCCTCAGCTAAAATTAGCTACTGCTACCCCAAAGAGCATTCTATGCCACTACCCTGTTTGTTTTTAATCTCTCATAGCACTCTCTACTTTATGAAATTGTTTTGTTGATGGTCACTCTCTTAAAAAAGACGGTAAGCTCCTTGATGGCTGAGCCTGTATCATGCTCTTCCTGTATCTTCTATGTGTGGAACAATGGGTAACAGGCTAGCAAGTGCACCACAGGAGCTCAGTGAATGCTTGCTGAGTAAATGAATTCAGTAAACCCACTGCCAGTCATATAACCATGTATTTTTATGCCATTAGTTTCACTGACCCATTTATCTGGCTTTAGTGACATTGATTCCCAGAGACAAGCTCTCCGGAGTTGATAGACAGAGCACCTATCCATTCAAAGTTTTTCTTCTTTTCTAAATTGGCACTGAGCATAGGAGACTTTATTTTGACTTCATCCCAAGGAAGCTTGGGAAGCTTCCATGAACTTTCCGATTAATTCTCTGCTAGGAGTAGAGTGAAAATAAATCCTTAATGTCATAAAAAATTTGCAAATGTGGCCGGTGTGTCAGAGCTGCAACTATTCTTTTTACTTGTCATACTTATGATTTATTTATTTACTTTCCAAAAAATGTCAAAAGGGGTAGTTGTGAGTTCCAGGAAGATGAATTTCATGTATGGACACCATTAAATATTAAGGAGATTAATCTGAGGGCAAAGCCTGGTTTATTTTACTGCTTCCATTCTAAAGAGCTAACTCACAATTATCTGGATAAACTGCACATCCTTCACCAATTTAATATAGTATTTTTTCATCTGTTCCTTCTTCCTTGCTGTAGTCAACAAATTCCTGTTTAGATTCCCAAGTCCCACTCTTCAGATCTACTAGAGTTTAGGCTGATACACTAATACATTTTTTGAGATTTTTAATCTCCAGAGATACCTCTTAAACACTGCCTGCAGCTATAGTTCCAGCTGAAGGACCGCCTTCACCAATCAAATGCTTCCTCTTTCTCCCGAAGTTCTCTTCTCTACTGGGTCCCTTCATTGAGAACACTTGGGGACCATGCATGCAGCCACAGGATGAAGCTGAGAGTCCTCTTTTTAAGATAGAACAGAAACAGATTTAAAAATGCTAAGCACAGATTTAAAATTGAAAATATAAATAATTTCACAGGAACAACCACGCTTAGTCCTACTTGAATAAACCCCATGAAATTCAAACCATACTCTTGGGAACCTTACATTTCTGAATGGAAGACAGATTTTAAAATCCCTGTAGCTGAATTTACTAGGTCCATAGCTGGGTTTGTCTGTTACTTCAGAGTTAGAATTTGGGATCATGAACTTTCCTTTTTCTTCTTTTAATCTTTCCTATCCTTTCTCCTTTAGGAGAATCTTCCAAGGTAAAAAAATAAGAGAATCTGAAGCCTCTGATACTTCATCTTGTTTTGTCCTGTACCTCAGCTATAAAGTAGTCTAAAGAGTTCATCCTTAGGCTTCTAAAATAAGCCTCTTGATTGTACTTAAATGTGTCAGGCATAGACTCAAGAAAATCAGAACACAAGGGATGAGCCGGTCTCTGTGTGACAGCCCAGCTGTTAGGTAAAGACGACCCTCTTTACCTCAAAATTAAAGTGTATAAATCTTTACTTTCTCTTTATATACAGGGCTCAGAATGATCCTTTAGGAGAAACACACACACACACACATACACACACACACACACACACACACACCACAAAACACATATACACACAGTTAACCTCTCATAATATGAAATGAAATAAAAGTCCTGGAAAAATACAGGTGACTGTTAACATGGCTATAAATATATCTAAGGGATCCAGGGACACCATAAAACAGTCAAACTTATTTTATGTCAGTAGATTTATTTATAGTTACATAATTTGTCCTGCTTATTTATTTAAGAAAGTCATCCTGCAGAAAAGCAGATTTTGATTATATTTTCCATTTGGGACTACAAAAGAGAAGCTTTATCCTTTTAAACCTAATTCTTACTGTATTTGATTTTTTTAAAAAGGACAATGGAATCCTTATATAAATTTGTAGTTTAGCTAATGCATATGTTACTTCCCTTTCTTTAACTTATTCTTCTTATAAACATCCTTAGTTATTCCTGCATCCTCCTTGTGGCTGAAATAGGGATAGTTTGAATATTGAGAAAAATATCTCCAAGAGACTTTGCCATATCTCTCAAGTTTGGTCTAGAGAGTTCAGATATTTGCTATATTAAATTTTTACACAATTTTTTTTGAGACAGGGCCTCACTATGTAGTCCATGATAGCCTTGAACTCACTATATAGCCCAGGCTGGCCTTAAACTCACTATATAGCACAGGTTGGCCTGGAACTTGTGAAAATCTTCTTGGCTCAGCCTCCTAAATGTTGGAATTACGGGCATGTACCACCATGCCCTGCTATACATTTCTTGAGGGAGAAGAAAAATGTGAACTGTTCTTTAGCCAACCTTCTTTGAAGGCCAAGTGAAGTTACTGTAATAAAGAAGCAATATTTTTTTTTCTTTTACTCAGTTCCTCAAAGAGAGATCTGGCCTTTTTATACCTATTAGTGTTCACTAAGCTTATGCTGAATATCAGAGGTCTAAATGTTTTATCCTCAGTACCATGAAAATTTCTGTGTAGTTTTGAGGAACCTAAAAAATGCATTATCATCATATAATAACAGAAAAAATAATTTCATTTCTGTATCAATAGGATAAACTATCAAATCAAACATCTAGGAGATAGTTGGAAGAATATGCACAGAATTACACATTAGGCTTTGGTATTTGGCTGCCTAGGTACTAGGCTGCCTGATTTCACCAGTTAGCTGCTGTGAAAATATAAATAAGGTCTTTAACCTCTTTATACTTTAGCTTCTGTACAGTAAACTTGTTGTCAAGATTTAAACAATACATGCATGTAAAGGGGGTATAAACAATGCTTGACACAGAGAATGATCGATAATTGTGCATAATAAATAAAATAATTACTATTTTATTATTATCCTCCTCTTTTTTTCTATATAACTATGTGAAAGTCATTCTTGAAAATGGTACTCTTGTCTTGTTTATACAAATTTCCAGGGGAATTAGCAAAGAAACTGCTTCGTTAGCAGTTCCAATTCTCTTAGCAAATCTTCTGCAGAAAAGGGGGACAGCTTCATCACATCCTTCTTACAAATATCATGCAAGTCAACCCCAAAACACTATAGCTACAAATTGGTCCCAGAACTGATAATAATGGCTATTAGAATCCAGCATTGTTTCTTAATTGTTTTTCGGGTAGATTGGAACTCTCAGAATCCTGATTTGCTTCGGGATCTGAAAGGGGTCTCTTGCTACTTCTCTTTCCAACCTCTTCATTTTCTTACTTTCTTCTCTCAAATAAAAAATATATTCTAATTAGTTAGTCTTTCCCCCTAGAAGACACAGATTAGAAATCCTTAATAATTTTCACTGGAATTTTATAGGATTTCATTATTATTTAACAGTCGTTAAAAGTTATTGTGAATGTACTCCTGAACTAGTTTTCACTCAATGTAGAAAGAAACTATGTCCCTTGAATTTCACTTTAGTGCATCAATGCACTTCCCTTTTAAAAATTAAATTTATGTTTACTATGGGGAAAACAATGGATGAAGACCAGGATACCAGGTGGTAAAGAAAAGATGTCAGGCCTTAAGAAGTAAATGTTATACCAGAAAAAGCAAACCTACCAAATGAAATAAAAACAAACCATAAATCCCATCCATATATACAGCTTATCAAACACAGTAAGTGCCAAAATAAAGATACAGGACTGGGAGTTTGGCTCAGTGGCGTAAGCGCCTGTCTGGCAGGCGTGAAGCTGTGAGTTCAATCCCCAGTGCTGCAAAAAATAAAAAAATAAAAAAAAATAAAGATACAAGTAAAGTACACAGAATAGCAAATAGACTTCATCTTCCTAGGGAGGGACTAAGGAACTATCACAAAGGATTTGATTCACAATGTGACACATGAATTGAGTGTCAGAAGACTAGAGTTCAAATTCCAGGACCAATACTTACTGTCTAAATGACCTTCAGCAACTTCTTTAAACTTTCTACATGTGTTTCCTCAACAGAGTAATAATAAATAATCCTCACATCATGGAATGAATTTAAGGACTCAGTGAAAAGCTGTACATTCACGCCTTGGTACCTGACTGCTTTGTAACTCATTCAATTTGGTAGTGGACATATTTTGACATGAAAATTTTGTCTCGGAACTTGTCATTTTGTACTTGATGTGCAAGCTAGGATTTGTCAGTATTGATTGCCTTATGATTGATTCATTACCCTTTTCAGCCAAAACTAACTGTATGGTATTCTTCCAGCCTCCCAGAACCAAGTGTCTATTTCACTACTCCATGAAGAGCACACCATCTAAGATAGAGGGACTGAGATTTAACCTAAATAGGCACTTTTCACTTGATGCTCTATAGACTGAAATTCACTTAACCGATAAATCTCAGAGGAATGAGATGAATCCTCTCCTAGCAGAAGGTACAAAGTTTTATCTACACAGCTTCAGAAATGTTTGCAAGATGAGTAATAAGGGCATTTCTCAGTGATATTAAGAATTTAGCATTTCCTAAAATGGTGCGTCTGGGGATGGGAGTGAGTTTATAACACAGGTAGGAGGAAAGGGCTATTCTTAAAACAGATGATACAACATTAATATAATATCTTAGCATTAATGATATGTATGTCCTCAAAATCTACCATTTCCAACCTGAACAGACAGAATTAGTTGTTCTTTTCTGTCTTTTCGATCTTCAAAAAGCACTACCATGTTAACACTTGTCACATTCTGTTATTATCTGGTTTACATACAGATTCCCTATGCAATTCATAGAGAAATTATTTAGGGAGCCAGGGTCTGATCCTAAGACTAAACAGCTTGTTTTCTAGGGCAAGAGAGCTTAAGGTCAAACCTCTGCTCTATTATTTACTCCCAATGTGACCTTGGGTAATTCATCTAGCTTCTGAAAACATGCCCATTCATGGGAAAGATACATATAACTTAGGGTAGTACTAGACTTAGAGAAGGCATTACGGATGTTCATGGAATGCTATTGGGATACGTTTAGGTACTGTTGCGCAGAACATTTCCTTTATAAGTGGGATGGGGGATGGGTAGAAAACTCCAAAATACACAAGCGTTTCGATATATGGAAAAATATTTCAACATTTGGAGCTGTAACAAAATCAGAAGGGATAACTTGCTAGACAGTAATTTATTTCTCTATTACAGGAAATGTTCAAGTAGTAAATGCCTATTAACAGACCCTGAAGCAAAAGGTTGGGGTACCTAACTTTACTTTCAAATTTAAGGTCATATGACTGATTACAGTTTTCTTTGAAATTTCTCTGTGTCCTCTACTTTTACATTTACTTAAATGTTTCCCTAGGCCTTATTTTGAGGGTACAACCTAATACCTGGATGTTTCAAGACTGTAGTATGTTCCCGTTTATTGAAACTTTATATACTAAGGTTAGGAATCTTGTCGGACTTCTATAAAGTGAATCTAAATTTAAACAGCATGGTTGCACTAGAACTTCATTTTTCATTACCGCATGCAGTACAAGTTATCTCTAGACATATTAACAATTTTATATTTCTATTTTAAAAACCAAACATTTTTCCTTACTAGCAACACCTACACAACTGCTGTTCCTATGATCTAAGAGGACATTTTTCACTGGTAAGGAGTACACTGCTATGGAAAGAGTGTGATGGCTTGCTTACCCTACTGTCCCTTAACTCTCGGCAGGAAATCCTCATGGACTAAACATAAAACAAGTCCATTTAAATGAAGACATATGGCTTGAGACCCTTGGGACAGAAAACAGAGCTACTTTGCTCTTTCTAACCAACACTCGGATATGGGTTCTCAGGAGCTGGTGTGGAAAAGAATTAAGTTAGGAACTGAGGAGATATTTGAGTTGGAGAAATTGAGATACAGAGACAGAATGAGTCTTGTTGAATCCTACATATGTTCATGTTAGAGCAAGGTTGGAAAACTCTAGATTCTACAATAAACTTCTTTGTATAGCTCCTACAGCAACATATATACCAATAGAAAATGATCATTGAGAAAAAATAATAATATGTCAAGAAGAAAATTCACCATGAGAAAGAGTTTATAGCCACAACAATGGGGGAATAAGAAACCCAGCAATATGACATAACCAAAAAATGTGAAATTAATTACAAAAATAAACAGGTTGACAGAATAAAATACAAAAATCATAGAAAAACAGAGGGAGAAAAAGGTATATGGTAAAGGGCAGGCATTAGAAAAAGCTAAACTTTCTTGAAAGTAAAACACACTTAAAATTTTTCTTTAAAAACGAGTACTTGAATTATGTAGATGTAGTTGAAGAGAGAATTAGTGAACTGAAGGACAGAACTTAGGAAGGTTCCCAAAATATAGTACACAGAGAAGAGATTTAAGAAAAATAAAAGAATTTGAAATTTATGAAAGAGAAAGAGGAAACTCCAACATATATCTACCATGGTGGATTCTAGAAGAGAGCAGAGAAAATGAGGGGCAGGAAATATTCAAAACAAAAGTGGCTGAGAATTTTTTAAGTTTAAGTAATGTGACATTTTATATTAAAGCTCCTAAGCAAGAAAAGAGCCAAATTTTGGACCACAATACTGAAACCAAAGAACAACCAAAAATAAAATTTAAAAATCTATAAATCAGTGTGTTAGTTTTCATAGGGCCCAGAAAGCAAGAGCTATAGTGAATTTCTATTGAAAGAAAATGCTTGCCAATCTAGATTTATAGATCTAGGAAAATCTTCTAATAGTGGAGACATGTTATGACATTTTTAGATAAATAATATTTGGAAAAGCTTATGTAACAGACTATCACTGGAAGAATGAGTAAAGCTTATCAAACAGACTATCTCTGGCAGAATGAGTGAAGGATAAATTTTAGTACAAATAAAATGATCCCAAAGAAATGACAAAGTAGGAAAAGAAACTGGTATGATGTCAAATAATGTAAAAAAGCATTGTATAACTACCAGTACCATAAACACCACCAAAAACAACAACCAATTTGTGAAGGTTTTAAAATAAGAATATGTCTATAAGTTTAATGTCTATAAGTCAGGTATTATTATCCCTGTTTTGTAACTGCAAAAAAGAAGGCACTGGTTTTGATCTATCTGTATTTATATAGCTCACAGGAACTACAGTCAGGAGTTGAACCCAAGCCTCCTATCTACTGAGTCTATGTCTAAATCACCTTACTCTTTCATTGCTAAATTCTATACAATTAATGTATGTGCACTCCAAGTCATTCTTTAAAAGGCTGATGCTTACATCTTACTATTTGGCCATTTTCTATAGTATGGATATGAGTGTGACCCAGCTCCTACCATGTGGTTGAAGACCTTTCCATATCTTTTCCTTTTGAATATTAGTCAAGATATTACATTGATTTTTCTTTTTTCAACTAAGATCATGTAACCATGCTTAAGTGAAGCAGAAGATGATGCTCTAACTTGGATTTGAAATATTTCTCCGAAGGCCCATGTGCTACAGCTTGGCCCCTATGGTGACAGTTCTGAGTGGTGGCAGCATTAGGAAATGAGACCTAGTGTACGGAAGTTAGGTCAGTGCAATATGGCCCTAAAGGAAACTGTGGAACCCTGACCCTTTTCTCTTCCTTTTGTGCTTCCTGTTCTTGAGGTTTGCTCCAGCACGCGCTCCCTGCCATCACTATTCAACACCTCCATCAGAGGCCTGAAAGCAAGGAGTCTGTTCCATTATGGACTGGAACTTCTAAAAGTGTGAGCCAAACAAACCTTTTCTTCTTGGAAGTTAATTATCACAGACATCTATCACAGTGTTATGAAGCTGATGAATACAGATGATTTTCTCCCTCATAGGAAGCTGTACATGATCTGTACTGAGGCTAGTGTATCTCAGCAACCAGGCAGAAAAAACTTGGATCTGTAATGCATTAGAAAAACAAAACTACCATACTCTCAAATCAAATTCTAACTAACTGACTTGGCAATATTAGCCAAAGATAAAGGAAGGAAAAAAGGAAGTGGGGGTGAGAGGGAGGAAGGGAAAGAGGAGGGAGAGAGAGAGGAAGGAAGAGATGAGGGAGAGAGAGAAAGAGGGAAAGAAAAGGAGAGACTGAGGGAGGGAGAGAGAGAAAAGGAGGGAGGGAATGAAGGAGAGAGAAAGAATGTTAACACAAAATATACTTTTATGCCAAATATATCATAACTTCCTGAGGCAAACATTTAGTCCATGACATGCAACATTTAGTCCTAGATCTGAATGCAACCAGTAATATAGCCTCCAAATATATAAAGCATATATTGATAGTCTGATAAAAAAAGACAAGTTTATAATCAAAAACTAGACTGAAATATAAAATGTATGTTTCTTGGGGTAAATGTTTTTGTTCTTCGATCATTCTTCATTATCTAGGAGGTGGAACAAGCTGAACACATGTTAAATGCTTAATAAGAACCTGTTTAATAGGTTTATTACAGACTCCTTAAAGCTAACAAGATAAGCTAGAAAAATGAATCAGGCCATACCTAATTTAAATAGCATTATTAACAAACCACAAATAGCAGACAGATCTGCAACCATGTTCAAAACACTTAGAGAAACCCATTCTTTCAAGAACCCATGGAACAAATTGCAAAAAGCACAAATACTGGAATCAATTATTATTCCACGTATTATAGATTCACTGAACATATTATATTCTTTATCATCTGTCCACAAAGCAATGCTAGCCTAAGGCATTAGAAAAAAGAAAAAAACAAAATGTTCCATTAAAATTTAAATGATGACTACTTTTATCAATGAAATGCTATTTTTCTCTTAAATATAAATTCGTGTGTGTCATTAATTATCATTTCTGGCATAATAATGGTATATTAGAATGACATTTTTAGAAAGATACTATGGTCAAGTATTTCTCTCTCATTCTATTTTTTGTTTTTACATAACTGTTATTTGTAGGTTGTCCACATACATGACAAGATGCTTGCTCTAGAATGACATAGAAAAAATGATATAAAAATTATTTTCTCAGAATGTTGTCCATTAGATAATAATTGACTTACAAACCTGCTGCTTTCATACAGACAACTTCTACTAATATACGTTAAAATTAAATTATACTCAAACCAATGGCATTAGATATTGATATTTATTATATTTGTCCTCACTATCAGAAAATTAGAAATTTAATGTGGGGTTACATTAAATTAACAGATAATGCACAATACATCCCATATTTAAATAACTTTTAGTGGTTTATCTAAATGTTGGAGTCCTGCAAGATACAAATAAATTTACTCTTACGTTTCTCTTACAATTGAAGCCAAAAGCTCTGTTTATATCAGAAGTTTTTTCTATCTTTTTGTAGGTCAGAGTGTATCCTCATAACATTTACACCATTCTTGTTAATATTTTATGAATAGAGATGTCTTTTCTTGAGATTTCTAGTCTTTGCTCCAAACTCATGACATAGAGAAAATCAAATATAACTTTAAAATGCACTGCCTAACTTCAAAACTGGATATAGGAAAATACTTCTCATACTCTTTGGATTATGATCCTATGAAGTTGATGGACCAAGGAACAATATTCCAAAACAGGATTTTGATATAATTAATACATTCTGTAACAGTGGTAACTATGAACCTTAACTTTAAGCTACAAGAGAAAGAGAAAGAAGAAGAAAATCATGTGTGTATAAGATTTTAAATCAGAAGGCTTCGGAAAAGTCATGAGAGAAAATCCATACTTTTGTTCCTCTATACCAGAGTTTCAACTAAACAAAGGACTGTATTATGTAGAATATCCAATAGTTCAACATGGTGAAGACAACTACTCATCCTACTTTAGAAATGCAAATATCTGGATTTTAATTCTTGTGTCTAACATTAATTGCCAGAGATTTTGCAACTCACTTAATCACTGGCTGCTTCATGTAGAGTCATAGCTTTTTAAATTTTTAATAATAAAAACTGAAGTTAAAGAGCCACATAATCTTGGAATAATAATTTCTAGAGTGTTTGTAACTACTTTCTCTTTACTTCTTCTGCTGCACCACTCTCCTGTCTGGCTTGGCCAACAACTCTCCTATTACTTTTAAGCAAATAAATACAGATAACAAGTCCTTATTGTGACTCCCCCAAGAATAAAGGAAAAAAAAAAAAGAACAGAATTCCCAAGGGAGGGTTGGAAGAGTTATTGGAGGGCAAAAGTTCTCAGCAGCATATATCTTAGCCCAATTCAGGCAAAGCGTGAGCCTCTTCATCCCAGGGAGTGTGATGTGGGAGTGAAAGCATCGCAGAGGGAGTCATTGTGCCTGATAGATGTAATTTCCTAAAATGTATTCCTTGTCAGTGTACAGAAGATGAATAGAGAGAAAGGTCAGCACATCTGAAGCGAAAAGGACACAAGGACAGCGTGCTGTCGGGGGGTGCTGTAGATTCTTGGTAGGTGGGTATGTAAAACCCCTAATTTATAGCTTGCCTCATCCCTCAACGAATTAAACAGTCAGAGAATTATGGTGAAGGATTAGGAATAAGAACAGCCAGCAATTTTTCTAATCCTCTTCTTGAATGTTTCTTTTTCTCTCACGCTGGTACTAGAGGAGCTGGGGGTGAGGTGTAGAATGGTTGTTGCTTTGGGAGTTACTCAGCAGCCGGTGGGAACTAAATGTGGCATTGGGTGAGCAAAAATAAATAAATATATTAAAACTACAAGTAACTCTTGACCTTTTCTTCTCAGCCCCCGCTCTCCCACT
Source organism: Dasyprocta punctata (assembly GCA_004363535.1). Classification (NCBI taxonomy): domain Eukaryota; kingdom Metazoa; phylum Chordata; class Mammalia; order Rodentia; family Dasyproctidae; genus Dasyprocta; species Dasyprocta punctata. The sequence continues at coordinate 98,433 of RJWM01004726.1, forward strand.
ACAGTTAAATAAAAATTAGAAATGGCAAAAGTAGCAACCCCTGACTCAACCCTACCGCACTTACCAGATGTGGAAGAGAATTTTAGTAGCTTGATTCT